>JBAJMU010000011.1:4600209-4611416 GCA_037952995.1 Hyposoter didymator
TTTTTTTTTTTTTTTTTTTATCTGTCGTTGCCTTTTGTTACTTACACATTTTCAAGCTTTTTCCATCTTGTATTTCTCTCCACAGTCATTCGGCTGTAAAAGCACGTTTTCCATTATTCCACCGATGTATCTCGTCCGTCCTTTCACCCCTCGCGTCTCGGCGGACAAACCGTCTTTCGATCTTTATTAAGCTGTCGAAGAATTGCGCATCACGAGAATCGAGCATGCATTGCCATTAAGCTCTCCAATTTATTCCCTCGCTGCGTCCTGCTGCCGTTTCAATTTTTTTTCGACCAAATGAAGAGAAACAATTGTTTGCCACGCGGTATCAAGAAATTCCTCGAGGAAGACTCATCGCCCGTAAACTTTCCTCGAGACTGATGATCGTCGCGTGCAAAATCCATCGTAAAAAAAAGCTCCGTTTTTTTTTTTCTTTTTGCCTCGATAATACGAGTTTCCCCGCGTTCGTCCCGCGGAGCAAATGCCACCGGATTCATAAAATGAAACGACGCGCAGCGCCCGAGAGGAGCAACCCGGAATACGACCAAATCGACTTTTTCTATCTACGCCGGTAGATGATAGTGTGTCGAACGTCCAAGACTCTCCTCATCTTCCTCTTCCTCTTTCTCGTATATATTCCATTTCCTCAGATATTTATATATCTGTATTTATCGATTCGTCTTTAAATATATATAGAAAAGCTCGACGAGAGTGTCGACACTTGGCTGCAGACATTCACGAGGTTCCTGCTGCGTCAGAGAAAGTGATATACCCTTCCACCCCCATAGATATTGCACATCGCATGGTAACGGTTCTTTCTGGTTGGACTTACTATGCCAGAAGCTCAGTCTCAGAGCCCGGACGTCAACAGAATTCATTTCCGTGCGTCCGAGCAAGAAGAGAAAAAAAAACAAATTTTATTTCGACTTTTTCTATGGGGATTTGATTTTTTCCTCGTGGATTATTTTCAAGTATCGAAAATATTGAATTCTAGTTACGATGGAAAAAAAAAAACGGATTGTCTCTGTAAATTGTCGCGTGTAATGGAGCTCCAGCTTTGCACGTCACCGCATGATCCGAAATACGCGAAATATAAAGAAAAACGAAACGCGCGTCCTCCGACTATAGTCGAAAGTTGGCGTAGTCAATGTTGGATCCAATGTGGAGGATCGTTCTCGGTTTACATCGAGTCCATTGATCCCTCTCCGCTGTATAAATCGAGAGCACTCTGGCCCTCGCGAAAGGGCGATTAAAAANAAAAAAAAAACACTAGAGAGCGCTAGCGATCGAGAGGGAGGAAGGGGGCGATCGCGTGGGGGTTGGAAAAAAGCTGTGCATTTTGAACGGGTATCAGAGCAACTAACGTGGGTGCATAGGGGTTTTCAAAATAAAAGGAAAAATATATATTCCGAGCGTTAAAAGGCCCGAGAGTGCGGAAGGGAAAACCTCGTCAAAAAATTTTCTCTCTATTTTTTTTTGCCCTCCCGCTCTGTGTCCGTATCGTCGAGAGAGCCAATATTTCCTCCAATTTTTTTCGCCCTAATTTTTTTTTACCATATCGAGCTGCAGTTTATGGGCAACCTCGTATTTTCCAAAATAACCCTACCGCACTATTTTGCATTTTGCGCAACAAAATCCACACGCGCCCCACGTCAACCGGATATTTATATTTTATTATTATTATTTTTTTTCTTTTATTATCGCTCAATATCGATTCATTGGAATGGACATTTCTGCTCTCTGGGTTTACATATTTATCGTTAAAGTCATCGAGCTCCTAAATTACTCACAATCCCTTTGATGTCATTTTTTCGATGTGAATTTAAAAAAAAAAAAATAAAGAAATAAAACGAAAATTCTCTTTGGCCTGTCGGGCAAGAAAATCGTCGCCGACTTTTTCTATTTTTGTTACGAGGATCGAATCGTTTCATGGAAAATGCGAAACGTCGTCAAAATTACTGCCAGTTTTTTTTTTTTCCTCTTTTTTTATATGAAAACACAACGAGGATCGTCCAAGCCCTTAATTTCTGCATTCTCCGTGGAGAACCCTCAAAAAGGACAAGCCCAGAGACCGAGACGTATCCATTTGTTGTTTCGATTCCGACATACACGCCACGAAAGCGAATTAACAATACGCCGAATACAAGAGTCGAGCGACATGAGAGCTTGTGACTGGTTTATTTTGAAGGTTCAGGGTTTGGTTGCGAGAATGTCGGGGATAACGCGACGAGAGGTACGAGAACCAATGCATATGCATTTCCTGCTATAACGTGTTTGCTCAGCTTCCTCGGGGCCTTTCGGTTCCCAGGATACGTTTATCAAAGACTCTCTCATCGTTACAAATATCAGCCATCGTTGTGCACACCCGAGCATTAAGGAGCTTCCACACCTGGAGGCTGCACCCAAAATTTTTAACATTAATGCAGTTTTTTTTCTGCTGACAAAAAATTTGCTTAATATTCGTCAATAAATTAAAAAGTGCTTTTCCCTGCATCACCTGCTTCCGGGTCAATTTTCATCTCGAATGATCAAAGGCCAAGTGCCGGAGGATCGTAATGCTGGAAAGTGAATCGCTTCTGCTCTGGCCAAAGTCTTGTCGCCTTTTGTTACGATGACAAAAGTTTTCTCAGGTCAAAGAAAATTCAGTGAAAAACATTTTTGTTTTTTTTTTTTTGTCTGAATTTGTGCAGAGAATTTCCTCGTTCATATGGTTGCTCGAAACTTTATTTAGGAATCACGCAGAATCATTCTCATTCTGATGTCGTGAGCCCTGCAAGATTTCTCATACTCGCTATAGAATCGAAACCACCCGCAACGATCATGATCACACACAAGCCTTCCTCTTCCTCGTTCTCGCTTTTCTCTTGCAGCGTTGTTCCCCATTCCTCGGGCTCGTTAATCGTCGAACGAGCACTTGGGTCAGGATTATCGGCAACCCGCGACGAGACCACAAAATGGCGACGTGCTCGACCAATCCCCAAAATTATCCTTAAGCCATTATTCCTCTCGTGTTCTCGCCTCATCTGGTTCGTCCAAACTTCTCAAGTGGAATACGCTAAATCTTTCCACACGAGCGAATGCCCCGAAAATATTTTTCATTTTTTATTTGAGCCCAAAAAATCGTAAAATTGTTAGACGAGATGTTTTTTTTCGTTTTTATTCTCAAGTGGAATTCGCCAAATCTTTCCACACGAGCGAATGGCCCGAAAATATTTTTCATTTTTTATTTGAGCCCAAAAAATCGTAAAATTGATAGACGAAATTTGTTTTTTTTTCATTTCTATCAACTTGTAATACGTTTTTCGTACTTTGTCATTATCAATCCATCGCGATCGTAACAAATCGAGGATTCATCGCGAGGAGCATCGTTGAGCAGAAAAGAGAGATTTATTTTTATTTCGTGAATCAATCATCATCACGAAAGCCTCGTGTTCGACACAGGGGCACGTTGATAATGACGAGAACGATGACGCGAATCAATGCTGGGCTCACTTATGAAGATTTCGTTCGCGGAATCAAAGGGAGTGTGAGAAAAATAGCGATAAATCATTGAACAATAGAGAGAGCAGACGAAGACAAAACGCGATTATAATGTTAAATGTTAACCCTTGGAGTGCACACTTGGGTCAATGTGACCCAAGGCGTTTTTAAAATCGTTGTACACCGATAAACAAACAATTTTTGTTTCATTTTTCCACGAATTTATTTATCGACGAATACGAATATTTGATGGGAGAAAATTGCTCGGGTCACAAGGACCCAGTGTGTACTCGGAGGGTTAATATTAAAATCGGAAATAATGAAAATTATAGATTATTGCGAAAACTTGAGGTGGCTCGATACGTTACTTTGCCAACTATACAGTGAATTGTATTGACGTTGGTCGAGCCCAAGTCCGGGCTTTTCCCTTCCGTCTACTGACTCTTCATTCCCTGCTGCAGCAATTTCCCTCTCCCTCGTCCTCTCTGTATCTTTCTCTTCTTCGGAGGCTCTGACTCCATGGTTATTCTCTTCTAATGCAGCGTGAAGCTCGTCGCGTCAAGAGTTAATTATTCACATAGTAATTTCGTACCATTGTCATAGGGTTAATGGGTGTTCGCGTTTAATAACGACGTTTCGTCCTGATTCCACTTGGTTGCATTCAAAACTCGCCTCTCTCTGTCTCTGTGCCTCGGCCTTACTAATTCTTCATCATAGCAGTACCTTTCGGTTCTGCTCCACTCTGTTTTCAATCACATCGAACCTTCCCTCCATTCCAAATTCTTTTCCTTCTTTTCCACTTTTCAATTTTAATAAGTGGAGCAGAAAAAATTTCGTTATGAAAAAGAAAAATATTTCAAAAACCATGTCCTACGAGTGCCTTAAGAAAAATGGTGACGCAACTAACAGATTTTCTTCTTTTAAGAATTTAAACAATTTTTTACATTATAGGAAGAATTTTAAGAATTACAAAAAATGGAGAAAAGGATTCTGAAAATTTTAAGAATTAAAAAAACAATTAATAAGAATTTAAAGAAATAAAAGAAAAAAAACGAAAATGAAAATCTAAAACCGATTGAATTTTACAGTTTATAGTTAATCTTGAGATTTCATCTTGTTTTCAATGAAATTTAGGTGTCGCGGTAATCGAAAGGATGCTCTGCACTCGAACGCTATAGCCAAAGTACAATTCGTTCTAATGCATATTCTGTTTTGTAATAACGATCTTTTTATATTTTGGATGAACGATTAATCCTTTGGTTTATCGTACGAGGTGAAATTTCATTATGCTATACGTTCTGATTCACGATGTCGTAGGTATAAACGACAGGTCGTTATGGTATATATATTTAGCGTATCTCGTGAAACACGCCTTCGACAAAATTGATGTTCATTTATATTCGTTGATTGAGGCGGGAGAGAGAGGGAGAAAGAGGAATTCGTTGTATATTGGGAAATGCGTTTGGTATATGGATTCGTGCCGATAATACATGGTTGATCGTCGATTCCGAGCACCGCATTGACGATAAATTCTCAGGCAAGACGTTGACAGTGATGATGATGAAGATTCCTGGAGAAGCGGGGGTTCATACGCGTCGAAAAGCTTCTACAGGCTAACCCAAAACTGTGTTTTTAAAATCTGAGAAGAAAAGTCCTTACTCGTTTTTCAATCCGACGAGGGATTGAGGATTTATCGAAGATGAAAATTGGGCCAATGGGACGCTGCCGCAGGCTTGGCGTCACCTGGGCGCGTGGTGGGGAGCGCGCCCCTATTGGCCGGCAACTTGAATGGCCGATAACTCACGAACGCTGCGTCGGTTCGAAAAACTTGAAAATACTTTTCCATTCAGTTTTTCATCCCCGTCAAGTTTAGCATATTGAAATTGATTTTTGAGACACCCGCTTGTGCGTCTGGTTAAACAGTGCAATGATGATAAGCAGATTTTGTCAGCGTTATACAAGGAATAGCGATGCTAGCTTTCCCCGTGCCTCGGACAAACAAAACTCTTCCTCAGTGATCTTTTCGCACACTCGTGTGTCAATATGCATGGATTAACTAATGGGTGACTGGCAGCGCGAGCACCAAAAGCTCATATATTGGAATTACGTGTCAAAATGTTAAGTTATATCGTTGCTGTCTCTATACAATCTCTATACATTTTGGCCTGTTTTCGCGTATCAACAGTCAGCTGGTAATCCGTTATTATACAGTTCGAATACTTGCTCGCGATCACGCAATTCCCACATCTGTTGGTTACGGGAGATTCATGGTGCAGCAGCGTGTTTATTTTCAAAATTTGTAAACCATTAATCGGTGGAGCTGAATGAGCGAATAAACAAACGCTCTGACTTGATAAAATTCGGCAAAAAACATTTGGCAACCCGGGGGGCGTTTCTTTTGGATGATTCTCTGCCTTCAACAGCAGGAAACAAACAGCAGGAACGTTCCGGCTGTTCCTGCTTTGTTTCCTCGTCGTTATGTGCTTCAATTTTCATAGGAATAAGCTCCTAATCGAATATTGGAAATAATAGAGCAACAATAGCTCGAAGAATAAAGCGAATCATCCAATTTAAAGTCTCGTAAATCGGGGCAAACGCGATGGAAGAGATTTTGTCGCGCATCGACGACGATCGATATCCGGAATGATTGTCCAACCGTCAACCTAAATATCGATGACCATGTTGTAGCGATGCGAGGCTTTTCGCAAAGGGCCTTGTTTCCGGATTACCGCTAGATAATTGGACACTCGAGTCGAAAACGAACATTCGTACAACTCGTACGTGAGAGAGACTTCTGCCTCCTCGATCGCATTACGGCTCGATTGACCTGTGGCTTCGCCCATATGGAACTTTTGACCATCTCTCCTCCTATCACTACAACGCGATCAAATCGACAAAGGAATCTTGCTAAATCCATTGAGACTGCAAAATCTTTCATTGAATTTTTCGAATATTACAAAATTGATTCGTCGACTTTTTTTTTTTAGTCGGAATTCTTTTTATAAATCTAGAGAAATAATAGTTTCAGCCGATACATTGGAGAATCTCATTTTGGGTCAATTTGACCCAACGCGTTTTTCAAATCGTTACATCCCAGTGAATATGCATTTTTGTTATTTTTTGTAGTGTGGCCTTTAATTTATTTTTCAACAGAAAGTGAAAACTCAATGCCAAAACATTTTTTTCCATTAAATGCCAAACAATAGGTGACGCAAAAAAAATTTCACCGTCACATAGATTCCTCTATGAGGAAGCAAAAAAAAAATAAATGAATAAACTGCGTTTTTGCTACGACATGCCACATTAATTTTCTCTTCGTCCAGTCAACTCTCTGCTCGTTAAGGAATTCTTGACAATTGTATAATACGAGGTAAAAATAAATAAAAATTCACCAAAATGTCCACGTTTTGTTCATTTTCCTGTGGACGATTCGAACGAACCCCTGATACTCGATAAGATTGAGAGAAAAATTCTCCTCCAAGTTTCCCAATGCCTTTGCCCGAGTTGCCTCTCATTTTTTACTGGATATTCGCTCGGGTAACGATCATGCGCTAGGAGAGGTCATTCCCGTTGCTTGGCCAACCAGTGGAGAAACGAAAGGGAGGCGAAAATTCTCCCTTATCGTCGAGTGTAGAGCTTGGCTTATAGCTCGCCTGGAGGATCGACGAAAAACTATGCTGTTCGCGTTTCCTCCTTCCCTCCGACACATCTCGTTACATTTTTCACAAAATACGTGAGCCTGGACCCTGCGAGATCTCGTACGAGTTGCGTGTTTGTTATTGTACGAAGAAAAAAGTAAAAAAGTAAAAAAAAAAAAAAAAACAAAACCATAAAAGAAATGGGTCGTTGCTATTGGTCGATTTTCCTCCAACAAAGGCAACTCGAATTCGATAAATACACACGCAGCTTTTAGTCTTCTGTGTCCTGCCAATTCCCACCCCTTTCCTCGATCCTCGACGATAATTTTATATACGAGAAGAAAAATCTAATCGAACGCCCTACCGATTATCGCGAAAAAGACCAAGCAATATAAACGCATTCGCGATAAGTGCAACGATCGAAATTCCTAGACGATCGTTGCACTGGAGTGTCTACATTGAAATAATCGAAAGAGCCTCGTTTCTCAGCACATGACGATCAAGATTATTCTGTATACCGCTACGAAAAAGTCTTAGCGAAACTCTTATGAGCGAAAATTGTATCGAAACTATGACATGCATAGTTTCCTGGCAACATATCGAGCCTCTGAAAATTTTTAGCAAATCCATAGAAACTTTTTTATCCAAAATTAGACGAAAATTTTTAAAATTTGTGGTGAAAATTGTCAAAGTTTCCGACATTTTCCATAGAAAGTGAAAAAAAAAAAAACTAAATATTCGCTGAAATCCTTCAGGAAGAAAAAATCACACACTTTCTTACACGAAGAGAAAATAATATTAAAAAATGACTATTTTTTAACTACCAGTAACTTTTCATCTGAACTTGAGCAAAAAATGTCATAATTTGGCAAAAAAATGTCAAAGATTCTGGGATTTTCTAATTTAAATAAAAAATCGTTATGCATTTGCTCACAGGGACGTAGTAATTAAAAAAAAAATGTTTTTCTCTCCGTGTACAGAAACGCGATTAAGAAATATTATTGATATTTATTTTTCGACCCACTCGCGTTTATTTCGATAATTCTGAGTCGTGCTTTTGGCTTCATTGATCGACCACAAACGCTATGAAAAGGTCTGCCAAATAAGCGAGCGTGATCGGTCAAACAGTCTCGAAGGAATCGTGGCTAACGACGTCGTTGAGCCATCAAAAGATAATTGTCGATCGAATTGCCTGTAATTTGTATTCTTCAGGTTTCGAGCTATGAATTTAAGGGATGAAAATAAAAATTCTGAAGCCCCTACGTAGAGCTCTTTAGAAAAAAAAAAATCGTTTGTACGATTCTTCATATTTATTTATCGCCGAGTGTTTGTTTCAGTCCAATAGACAAACAGCAGGCTACATCGTGTGCTCGGGTGTTCGATATTAGATATTCATCCGGCTGCCGCGAGAGTATAGGAAGAAAAACATACGTGAGGAGGTTTTATTGGTGCGACTAATAGCGGCCGGTATGATATATAAAGGATTCGTTAACCGTTATCGATTATTCCGTTAGAGAGATATGCAAATGGTGTGTCTCCCGGTACAAGCTGGAACGCGTCTAGGGCTCGTGATTTATCGGGCTTGTTAAAGAGAGCAAAACGAGAGTAGCTCTGCTGCGAGGAAGGACTGGTTCGAGGTGGAAGGCTAAGGATGGCTATATGCGGCGAGGAAAGAGTCGAAGAGTTTCCAAAAAATAAGAGTGGAGGAAAAAAAAATGCTATTGAGGAAACTCGCTCTGGGAAATGGTACAGAAATGGAGTAAAAGCTCAGGACACCCTAAATCTTAGTCCAAGTACCGAAGGAGAAGAGGAAGAGAGAGCGAACGGGAAGAAATTGGCGAAGAAGATCCCCGAGAGAAGCTCGTCCGGTGTGTGTAGAACGAATCAGGCATGGACTGCTCGCTGGCTCTCCGTCTCTCGTGTTACTACATTTTTCCCCATTTTTTTCTTTGCCATTCTTCCGCAACCAAGAGGCAACTCTGATAAAGTGAAATAAACTTGTCGAACCCGATAAATTTTCGTCCTTTACGTTCGTGGCTCATTTTTGACTCGGCTGGCCTACCATTTCGCCCGCGATCCTACAGCAGGACGTCGTCGACGAAAAATCTCGCGAAACAACTCGATAAACTCACCTCTCCGTTCCCCGAGACTTCCTGGACATCTCGAGCGACATTTCGGAGGATTTTCCATTGAACTGTTCGAATCTCCGTTTGACTTTTTATCGCTCTTGCTGCTACGCAACTCCCGCGCCGTTGACATTCCGATTTTATTTTTAAATTGGGGCAACGGAATTATTGTCGATAAATTTCTCTTCGGATTCTTGCATTTCTCGTACGGAAATAATGCCACGTGCGCGCGAACAGAAAAAGGAATGCTGAGTTTGGAAATTCGTTTATGAGAGCTCGAGATCACGCCTCGGGATTCAACCAGCAACCCTAATACAGCAGCTAAGGGCGAGGAAGAGGCTGTGCGACATCGGCCCCCAATGAATACGTGATAGGCACTGGACCTCGCTCGCATGAATTTAATTTCCAGCAAAATATCGTCCAAACGTGCTTTTGCATCTCAAAAAGTTAAAACCTCCTCCTCCCCCCGCAGCAAGATCCTTGCTTTCCTTTCCGCATTTTCTATTCGTAATGCTAGAACGAATCAGCTTTCCCTTGCTTTCCATCTCGACCCTGCCATCTTCCCCATACACACAGCAACCAGCTACAATTTCTTCATTTTCTCTTCCCAATCTCTCTCGCCCTTTTCCTCTTCCTCATTTTCTAAATAATTGACAAGTCATTTGTTTCCTCATAGAGAGTAACTTGTGTGACGGTGACCATTTTTTTCTTTCCAGTTTTTAACGTCAACGTCATTATAGAATGTTCCAAAACATTGACAAATCATTTTTAGAAAAATAACGGCTCGAGCTCTTCATTCTCTGAAGTTTTTGTCGAAATTGCTAGAAAAATACAAATTCTACGGCATTTTGAAATTTTTTTAGCGTATCATAATGGGAAGGTTGGTATTGAATTTGGAAAGTATCGGTTGAGCGGTTTGAATTGTATGATTTTTCAAAATTCACGAAAATCTGATTTTTTCGAAAAATCCTCCAACCGCTTTGATTTTTGCAAATTTTGTAAGACATTGTGTAAAAGTCTGTATTCTTTCTCAACTTTCCAGAAAAATTGTCCAATTTATGTTAAAAAATCCGAATTGTGCGATATTTTGAAATTTTCAAAAAAAAAATTTAATATTCCGATCCATCTCATTCTATTTTTCCTATTCTCGAAATTTCAGGTCGGAAACTGCCCAAAACGAGTTACGAGAAACCTGGAGGACTGTCCCGAGTCTGAGGATTTTCGGTGAGTCACAGAAACAAACGTTTTTTCTTTACCAAAAAGCGAAGGGAACATCCCCGAAACATTTTTTTTTTTTCAACCAGCAGTTGACGTGAAAATACTGAAAAAATGATGAAAATCGATGGGGAATTGTGGTTTTTTATTGAATGCCCTCCTCAAGCTGTTCCGTGACTATATTGATTGATGGTTTATTTTCATAATACTGTCTCCGAGTCAATTATGTATTTATCGGTGAAACACACACTTGTCAGTGGAACGTTCGATCATTTGAATCACGTCGGCATATTAAATTTCCTGCAATCCTCCTGAATAATTATGCGCATTAATAAATTGTGGAGAATATACGATGACGTTGTGTGATGGATCGCCAGGAGGGTTTGTTTTTAATGTGTGTCTGCGGTAAAGAATATTTCCCGGTATAGAAATAATCTTTTCAGCTGCTTTGGATTTTAAGTTGGAGAAAAATTCAATTATCATTTTGAGTAATCGCTCCGGCGGATAGAAAAATGTTGAAAAATCTTTCGAGAGGATAATTATTACGAGGAGTGAAACGTAAACTTTCAAATGTTTTCTAATCCGCCCTTGAGATGGTTTTTCTTGAGGGAAAAAAGGGAAAAGGACATCGGGGCGCGAGGTTGAACAGTAAAGGGTGCTCTGCCAGGGGGAAAAGTAAAAAAAAAGCAAAAGCCGATTTTTTTCCTGATCCAGTTCTTTCGTTGGTGTTTTTTTTTTTTTTTTTTTT
>JBAJMU010000011.1:4611421-4631423 GCA_037952995.1 Hyposoter didymator
TTTTTTTTTTTTCAAAGTTTCGTAGTCCGCGTAATTCACAGTTTCCCGATAGAAATTGCGCCGGAATATGTAACGAGACGACGAGTACCCAGAACCGTGTGTCACTGGTGGAAAAAGAAAAGACAAAAAAAACGAAAACAAAAAACAGCATGAATAAAAAAGTATCTTGAGGGAGCGAGTTTAGAGGGAGGAAAAAAAACGCGTCCAGAGATTTCCGATAAAAATCGTTGAAAAGGCTTCTTCCGGCGTGATTTCCCTGGCGGATACCGCGGAGTACACAGTACACACGAGGAGGCTCCAAATTACGAGCTCGTACCTGTGTTTTTTACTCTGCGAACTAGATCAGCAGCTCGAGCTATTGGCAAGCCCGATTTTCCATAGAATTTAGACTTGTCTTTTTTTTTCTCTCCCCCGTCGATTGCCCTAGTCATTGTAATTGTATTCTCGCAACTGAATTTTTCGACAGCTTCGGAAAAAGCTCGTTCGCGGTCAAGGAATTGAATAAAGAAGGAGAACAAACCGTCTGGGATTCGTATACGCAATAGAAATCAATTGTTCGAGATTGATTGACAGAACCCCTTGACCTCGCTGCCGAGGGTTGAACCGACTCACCGAATTCCTTCGGATATTTCATGAAAATATGCGAGCCAGATGTTTCCGCGATCCTCGCGCCAACAAGAGAAAAGCAGTGACGAGCTCCAACGCGCGATTATTAATTATAATAGACATTCCAGCGAAGAAAGCCCATGAATTGGGATGAAATATTGGAGCCACCGCGAGAGAGGAGAGTCTCCGGACTGTTGAAAAGCGAGCGAGAGGCAACGAGCAGGAAAGTTGTGCTCGTGCGGGCAAGCAGAAGAAAAAATCTTCGCAGTAGCAGGTTTCGTTCGATAAAATCGTTTATCACGCAAAAGCCCTTTCGCTAGTTTCGTCATTTTGTTATTCGTTGTCGTGCAGGTGGCCAAGCCAAACGGTATCCGCGAAGGCTGAGAGAAAGGAAAAGAAACGAAAGAGATAAAACTCGACCGAGAGGTTTGTCGCTGCAATATTGTTCGGGATATTCGCTCATGCTTTGGCAAATCCTTGCAACGCAATAATCCACCGCAACTTCTAGCTCTAAGGGTGTTCGAGCAGAAAAGCTCCGCGCGTTGGCCTCCCCCGTCTGATCTTTTTTCCTGTGCGAATGAAACCGAAAAGAGTTGCGGAGATTCCTCGGAAGCGTTTCGCGGCGAGCTTCCAACTGATTCTGCTGTCAGTCTCGCCAGGATACACGTTGAACCGAATGCTTGACGCGAATCCGCGTAGGAAAAGCTGCTAGCTCGCGGGGGTTTCGATCTTTCGGGGGCTTATATACTTGTCCGCGTCACTGCCACACAAAACTGGTGTATCGAGCAGCAGCACCCCGCGTCGTTGCATCTCCGCAGAGGAAAACGCTCCGGAGCAGTCTGCACGACCAGCACAGCTATATTTCTCTTCGGTATAAAAATTCACATGCGAATACGTTAGCTTTTCCGAATTCCCTGGAGAATCTATCAACAATGTTCCACTCGATATGACTCTTTTTATATATACTCAAAAATCTACATTTTTTCGCCCGAAATAATATTATTCCGCGAGTGAGATAAATCCTGGAATATTTTTCTATGCAAATAAATGCAGGAGCCTTCAAAATTTGTTGTCGCTGCCAACGAATCTGTTGCTGCATCCTCGTGCCTCGTACTTTTGCTCCTGCTGCTACGATCGACACTCCACCCTCTCGCGGCGGCGCAAATCTTGAAGCTTCCTGTATATGAAAAGTAAACAGTACTACACGAACCAACTGTACGATTGGAGTACTGAGATTTTATTGGAGCTATCTCCTTTCTTTCTGTCACTTTGACCGTATAAGAGGCAACTCTTGACGCAAGAGTGTCTTCCTACCTCCTTCTTCTGCGTCTGCTCCTCTTCTCTCCTGCTGCTGCTTCTGCAAACAGCATTCCCCGACCCTTCGCTCGAGCCACATGCTCGCTTCCTTGAAAGGATTTCTGCTACGATATTTCTAGCTAAAAAGACCGATGGCAAAGAGAAAAGCGAGTATACATTTGCGAAGCTCCTTTTTTTCTTTTTGCTGTTGGAGGAAAGGCGTGAGCGAGACGGAGGGAACCGAAAAGTGGCTGATACGGATGGTTCCTTTGAGGAAAACACTTCGCGCACACTCGACACACAGACTCTCCGCGATGTAACGCGTTACTTCGTCATGGAAATGAATAAAAAATGCATCGAAAATTCTCGTCAAGCTCGAAACATCGCAACAAATTTAATCGAGGCGACTCCTTAAAAGGACCTGCAAGGAATAATTCTGCCGAAAAATCATAAAATTTGCACCGCTCAACAGATATTTCCCAAATTCAATATCCACCTTCCCATTATGTTAATCTATTCATAAAAAAAAAAACAACATCATTAATAAATGTTACAATTTGCGGAAGTTAGAGCGTCGACACCTTTTTTCTTAAAAATTTCAAAATGCCGTAGAATTTGTATTTTTCTAGCAATTCCGACGAAATTTTCGGAGAACGAAGAGCTCGTGTAGATTAACATCTGGGCTAAACGGGATCCCTGTAGCTCAAACCGTTCTTTTTCTAAAAATGATTTTTCGATGTTTTGGAACATTTTCAGGACATTGACATTGAAAACTAAAAAAAAAAACAAAAAAAATCACCCTCGCATAGTTTCCTCCATGAGGAAGGCGCAAAAACTGATATTTCTTCTTCGAGAAAGATCAGATTTCCGTATGCACGAGCCTCGTCTCTGGATATACGGTATTAAGGGGTTGAACGTTACCGCTTTCGTGTGATGAAGAGCGTTTCTGGAAAATTGTCGATATTCTCTTCGTGACTTGATGCCAATACCGGAATAGTATGCTCTTTGGTTTAAATATAGTTCAGGACATAGCGCGTGTACGGTTCTCACGTTAATGTTGAATATTACGTCTCTCTGTGCTTGTGATACGTTGTCTTTAGTCTTGAAAGTGAAAATCCGTTGCATAGTTGACGCGCATCGCCAATCGTGTAAAACTTGCGGGGGATGATTATTATTTTTGCGCTGATTGTTCCGTTTCTGATGGTCGCTTTATTCCGGTTATCGCGACGAATGGTGCCAGAAGAATCAACTATTTTTTCATGCAATTTGGTAAAAGCTAATAGTTACGTGTCCGGAGGAACGGGGCAGGCTACTCGTTAACTCGTGACTCGTGCAGTTAATTGAGCCTTTTTGCTTGGCTCCGTGCACGAACGCGTTGGTGAAAGAAAAAAATGTGGTTGCAGCATCACGAGTTGTGTGTGAAATCTGGATTTTTGTATCGCTTTAGAAAAGCGTTTAATTTTAGACGAAAATACGATCGAGTGATCAGCTGATCGGGAGATCGACTGGGAGCTGAAAATTCTTGAAAGAAAAATTGAGCCCACGACTATAAATGAGAAATTCCATTCTGTTGGAATTCTCAGAAGCTGGAGACGCCGAACGGTGAGGAAAGGAGAGTTTGGATACAGCAGCTGCTTCTCTTTGCTGTAATTAACAGGTGTAAACACTGGCTCACTCGTTGCTGGTCTCTGGGGCGAAAGTAGGTCATGTGTACTCCGTTAGCAAGAGTTCTAGATGGCGCGATATAGGGAGTTTGATCGTGAGGTACTCGGGCGTGAAGGATTCCGGGGATTCATGATGAAAATGTTGAAATTTCTAAAATGACAATTATTATGAAAGTTTTTACGTGACTCTGTGATTTTTGGCTGTCGATCGAGAGGCTCTGCATGGCCGCGACAGTTTCTACTTGCGGCCACTGCAGCCGGACAAGTGCAGAGACAGTTCCTTTTACAAATTTCAAATGCACTTTAGAGTGTGTGCGGAATGCACCCACGACGGGGGCCAACGCGCTGGATAACCACAACGGGTCATACAAACACTCACATGCATATGCAGCACGTAGACCTCCCGCAGGAAGCCTAACCGTCGAGGAACAACATTGGCTCATATACCGGAGGCTCACGAGTTGCCAGAGCGTGACAGAGTCCTCGGGACCAATTTCGCAATTTGCAATTACCGGCACTAACGAGCAGTTCGCTCTTGATCCGCTACGCGAAAGCAAAAGATCTCCATGGGCTGCTGCCTCTCACGCTAAAAAAAAAAACAAAAATCTCCTTCATTTTCACGCGAGAAATCGATCGCATTGACGTCCCGGAAGACGAAATTCCATCGGGTCCATTTTTTCCAGTCGATTTAACTGATTAATGGGAATCAATGATCAATCGTGATGATGGCTCGGTGCACGGCGGCGGTATCAATCGGGAGCATTGGGATCAGTGACCGTTGCAACACGCAACAAGTTTTTTCAGCAACTCACTCGAAAAAGCGATGTGTGGGTGAGGATATCCCGCGAGATTTCCAGCAGTCGCCACATGGAAATGAAAGTCCAGAATGAGCGAGAAGCGGACGAAGATGCTGGAGAGTTTTGAAGGATGGCACATGGGAATGGCGCACACAAATGGATGTCGAAACTTGAATTACGTCGACGACGGAAACACCTGTAAAGGAGGGGAAGAAAAATATAAAGAGTGACAAAGTTCGAAAAGAGGGAATGCGATGGGGAAGGGGACGGCGGGATGAAAAAGGGACGAGGGCTGAAAAAGGCTCGGGACGTGACAGGTCAGGGGATATGAAGAGATAAAAGCGAGGGTGCACTTTGTAACGAGTGGCACTTGGGCAATCCGCGAGTCTGGAGAGCAGCAAGGGATGCGGGCTTGTCCTTAACGACGTTACCGCGGGATAGACATTTCAGACCGAGCTCCGTTGGCTGCTTCTCTAATTAATTAAGCAGCGAAATATATTCGCAGCATTAAATATTAAAAGCCTCTCGTTGTAATTAACTCGGCGAGTCATTTTCTCATTTTATTTTTATTGCCCCGCCTCCTCCTTCGCACTAAGAAATTTTTTATGGATTTTTATCTCTCGTCCTTGAGAGCCTTGAGTTTTCTTTTTTTTTCTTTTTTTTTTTCTTTTTTTTTTCAGCAAACGTGGACGCGCCGTTGGCTGCTCTGGCAACGTATTTGTTTCACTGATTCTCACACAGCAGACAGATTTATCCTAAACTGTCTGGCTCTCCGCATATGTATATCCGTGGCGCTTTTATTGAAAGAGGGAGAAAGCTCTCAACTGCCCTGAGCAGAACAGCCGGGAATGCTTAAGTTTGAAACTCGCAATTCCCAAGCTTATCGATCCTTTTTACTTGCTTCTTTATTTCTCGTGTTCCTTTCCTCGCTGAGCCTCATGCAAAGGCATTTTAGTCACTGGTAGAAAAAAAAAGTGGAACACAGCTCTGAAAAAAAAAACAGTCGCTCGTAAATAACATCGAGAATGAAATTCGTTGCGACGAATCTGAGAAACAACGCGCGGGAGTTCACGACCCGAACTGACGTTTCTGTTCCACTCCCTCCTTCTCCTCCTCCCTTCGTATTTACCAAGCTCGTGAATTAGTTGAATTTTAAATTTAACATTCGCGGCTATGTAATCGCCTCGGATAATCGATAAGTAACTGAACTTCGTTAAGGTTATAAACGATAAATTGGCGTTTGGTAACTCCCTGGATCGTTGCGAACATTCCAAATGTCTTGGTTCAGTGATTCAAAGACTCGATAGTCGGACGCGCGCCGAAAACAGCTTTTGGGCAAGATCAGCATCATAATCCGTTATGTATAGAACGGAGAACGTCTCGCATGAACAATAGGGTTAATTATCGGTTTGAGACGCGCGTCGGCTTCATTATTCGCTGGGGTTTATCGCTCGCTCCTCCACATATAGCCTAATCGCTGAAGTTAACTCTCTGTGTTATTCTCTCGCGAGACAACGGGATAACGAGCATTCACGAGCTACCTCCGCGACACCTCGTTTTCTCCGCCCTCACTCGCTCCGATCAAGGCGAACAACGGCTTTGTAAACAGCCTCATAATCCGAGTAGATTCCAGTCTTGCGTTGAGCAGGCGCCTTAATCTCGATTTTATTGGCGAACATACGAATTTTTTGTTTTTTTTTTAATACCCTAAACCTTCGCAGCTTCGAGGATGGGCAACATCGATAAAAGTCTGAAGAATCCAACACAATCCTTGACAAACCCTTAAATTTTTGGTCCAATCGACAACCGCGTCCAGGTTCGTTCAGATGTAACTTGATATTTCGTGTGAATTAGTCGAGACTATTAGCGCCGCGCGCGTCGATGGTGAGCAGCAGGGATTGGAAGAGATTCTCTCTCCTGTACCCAGAGAGAAAGAGAGAGAGGGAGGGAGAGGGAGAGAAATAAAGAGTGACATCGACGAGTGGCAATTGTGGAGTAACTCGATCGTTGGTAACGAATCGCTGGTTGGAGGGATTTTCTCGACAGCGAGGAACAAGGTGAAGCAGGGGAGGAGGACGAGGAGCTGGATATATTGATGTTGGTTGGGAGGAATAGAGGAGAATATCGAAACAAACGTAATATTCTTCCTTTTAGGTCAATTATGTGGATATACGGTTCTTTGTTTATCAATGGCAAACAAAGAGACTGGGTGCCCAACGAATTTAAGGGGTAAAGTCGGTTCGGCCATACCCTCTTTCTCGTATGCCCTTAAACGCGTGACGCACTACTCCCAGTCCCGGTAATTTAGCTTCACCGCGCCTCCAAAGCTCAAAAGAGTGAATCCCACAAAGAGAAGAAAAGAAATAGTCTCTGTGGATGATATGCCATGAAAATTAATGCATGCAGTAAAAGTCCATGTATCGTCGTGAATGGGGAAGGTTAAAAAACGAAGAAGGAAATAAAAGGAATTAACGTGGAGGATGAACAAAAGCTGGCTGTAGCTAAACGTCAAAGAGAGCAAAAAAATCTTTCTTCCTCACTCCCTCCTCGTGTCTGGAGCTTTAACCAGTGTACTCGGGATTGAAGCATTTCCGGCTCTCATTTACCAACCCTTCGTAGTCTCTTGAATTCTACTCTGAAAAACCCCCAGCAGCACCTCTTCGTCAACGAAACAAATGAATTTCTCCATTGCGTGGCTCCTATTCGCTTTTCTTTCAATCCAACTTTCCCCCCGTCTCCAAAGTTTTTACTTTTGTTTAAAATTAAGTGTGAAACTCACATTTATTTCAAGCATCCGATTGAAAAGAATAAAAGATCGTAAATCAGCTAATTATTCGTTTAATCGGACCGATTCCAATGACCATATTAAAAAGTTGAATCACCCAAGTAATTGTTGAAAAAAAAATTTGGCTCAAAGACAAACTTTGTAGCCGTCGACTCGCTCCTCCACTTTTTACACCGGAGCACTTCGTCCTCGATCTCCCTTTCGCACAAAAGACCTCTATCGCGACTCACCCTTTTTTACCAGAGTCTCCGGTGCCCGCTGCCCCTTCCGCCCTGCTCTCCTCTCAACCTTCGCCGAACTCGTAGTTCCGTTCCTCAACGTCCCTCCCGAGCCAGAGAGCTACAGGCTTTTTCAGACTATCCGAAAG
Source organism: Hyposoter didymator (assembly GCA_037952995.1). Taxonomy (NCBI): domain Eukaryota; kingdom Metazoa; phylum Arthropoda; class Insecta; order Hymenoptera; family Ichneumonidae; genus Hyposoter; species Hyposoter didymator. The sequence continues at coordinate 4,618,937 of JBAJMU010000011.1, forward strand.
TCACTCAGATTTTCAGGATGGAAAGATGAAGCAATTCTGAGAAGAAACGGTCTTTACAGTTTTTCCGTACGATGCTTAACTCCTGAGTTATTCGGAATCGCGTTCGATAGGCCAAGCTTATCGTTGCTCCGCCCACTTCTTCACACGAACGCTCTTCATTGGCTGCGACTATTTTACTCGATAACTCTTCACCACTGCATCAGAGAAAAAAATGCCCGAGAACTTTTCCTCTCAGAATCGATCGATCTAACCGTTTCCGATATTAAGGGGTCGATTTTTGGTACCGCCTGTATAGCACAGAGAGATGGAAACGAGAGGTTCTGGCAGCGTGCAGAGCCGAGCCTGCGACTGTATAGCCTCGTCGGTTTTCTGAGCTACGTCGGCTGGCTCGGTTACGCCTCTCTAAGTTCACCACTAAATTTCGAAAGTTTAACCGTGCAATTTACTCTCAGCGCCGCAGGGCTTCTCGCGCACACTTGGAGAAAGGGCAAAGTGAGGGCTCGAGACTAAGAAGAAAGAAGCGAGAGCGAAGCAAGCCGAAATAAAAAAAACTAAAGCGAAGGGAAGAGAAGAAAATTGGTCGAGGGGTTTTAAGGGGGTGTTCCAGTGAGAAAGGGTGTTTAGAATAGGGCTTACACAATATCCTCCGCAGTCGTACCTTCGACTCTGCGAGCAAGTGGCTGTGAAAAAGCTCCAGAACATTTCTACTTTTTCGATATCTTTAAACCACGCTGGTGTATTTTCGGGCGATAGCAGTAACGTAATCTTTCTTGGTAACTCGATATACGTCTATTACTCCCTACAATCCCTTATATCACATTGCTGTATCGTTCATTTCCCACCCCCATTCCCACTCCCCATTATTTATCTCCCTCTTTCTCTTTCTCTTGCTTTTCCCTCATTCTTTTCCTTTTTCTATCCTGCAACCCCTTCTGATTCTTTAATACCCTATTGCTCCATCCTTCTCCATTTGTGGAGAGACGATATTTTGCAGATTCCGCGGTTTTCCATCCTTTAAATCCTCGCCGAAGGAATCTGCCCGGATTTCTCACGTTTTAATAAATAAAAAATCTCACGATGAATCCGAGTCACTAGGGAGACTTTTTTCTGTCGATTCTGTCGCTCCCTATAATAGTCCTTGCAAACTAAAAAATGTTGAAACTGCCTCTCGCGCTTACATGAACTTGAAATCGAGCCTGAATCGACTGCAAATTTAAGTGCCAACCTGCATGCAGCTGTTTCTTTCCTGTATATGAATTTCTTACTCCAAGCCTACCTCGTCCCTTCCCTTTTTTATATTTTTGACGTCACGTGTGTTCGCAACGATTTAGTGACGCAAAACGCTCGCCTCTCCTCAAAGTGCCCCCTCGAAACATTGGAGAGCGCACTCGTTCGCTCCGCGAGAAGGGAGTCGAGCTCTTACTTTGCCACATAACGTTTCGCTCCACGTATAGACATATTTATATATATATATATATTTACATACATATCTATAGATAGGAACGCGGCGAGAGCAAGGGGTAACCAAAACCGCAGATAACCCGCTTGGCGGCTCTCCAAAATTTAACGGAAGGGATCTTTTCCTCCGCGAGTGCTTCCTCCCTCTCCACAGCTCCGCCCTGCGAAGATGGTCAGACTTTCTCACTCCTGTATATATTTTATCCGCGTATCCCAAATATATAGGACTTTCGAGCCTCCGAACACACGTTGAATAAACGGGAGCCACTTTTATTCTATTTTTTCAAGCAACCTGTTTCTTTTCGAGCTTGACGAACCGAGCATTTTCTCGTCAGTTACTTTTTATCACGATTTTCCATTCGATCGAGAGTTTAAATTAACAATTTCGAAGAAAAAAAAACATTTCCGTTTTTTTTTGCCTCCTCACGGAGGAAGCTAGTGAAACTTTTTCTCCAGTTTTTAATGTCAATGTGCGTCAAATGTCCCCAAACATCGAAAAATCGTATCAAGAAAAAAAGTCTGGATGTGCGTGGGTGTGTGTGTTCTGGCACTGTAAAATTCAAACATTTATAACTCGAGAACGGTTTGAGCTACAGGGCTCCTGTTTCGCACAGATGTTGATCTAAACAAGCTCTTGATTCTCTGAAATTTTTGTTGGAATTGCTAGAAAAATACAAATTCTACGACATTTTGAAATTTTCAAAAAAATTCTGTCACCGCTCTAACTTCCGCAAATTTTAACATTTATTACTAATTATTTTTTTATAAATAGAGTATCATAATCGGAAGGTTGGTATTAAATTTGGGAAATATCGGTTGAACGGTTGGAATTTTATGATTTTTTGAATTTGACGAAAAGGTTTTTGTTAAAAGTTGCTCGCAGAAAAGTTTTTTAAGGGCTTTCAGCTCGAAAATTCGAAGCGTTTTTGATCGAAGACAATAATTGGCTCGTGTACGTTCGATATCAACAGGAGGCTCATTCGTATTCACCGTATTAGAATCCACAATAGAAGCTTTTAGAATACGTGTGGATTTTTCTATATCTATAGAAAATCGTACTGAAAGCCATAAGCCTCAATTGGGTCGAATGGAAAGGAGAGGAAGGGAGGAAGGGAGGGGGGGAGGGGCATTGTTTTTCGGTGTTGGTGAACAAAGTGGAGGTGAGAGGAAACGCGAGTACCATTTCTGTCTATTTCCACTTTTTTCCTCGCTCCTTCTATACGACTCGAATGAATGAGTCCCGCCACGAATTGCTGAAAGCTTTTTTTTGTATTCTTTCGTTTTTTTTGTAGTTGTTGTTGTTTTTTTTTATTGCTTTCTTTTTTGTGGCCCTGAGCTACAAAATCTCGAGCATACAAAAAGCTTCGATGCTGTCTGGTTCCGTTCGTTTCCTAGATTTTTTTTCAACACGCCCCCAACCCTCGTGCCTACGTCTCGGTGTGCATCGTTCCCTGGCCAATGAAGCTTCATGCGCTTGCAACGATTCGCGAAACATCTACGAAACAACCCTTTGACACACCTTTTTGAAATTCAAAACTTCGCCCATTTTAAAAAACGTTTTTTTTAAATAATTTTTGGTTATCGAGAACACCGCCTTGAGCTTTTTTCTTATTTATTTCTCGAATCAACAGGAGATTACGAAATTACGTAACAATTGACAAAAGAAATGAAAAGGAATTTAAAAAAATGGATTTGCGAAAATTGGTGGGAAGGAAAATCAAGTTTTTAGGACGAAAAGGACATAGGGAGTTGAGAATTTAGCAAAAGGACTCGATGGAAATGAGAGAGTGTTGAAATTTAACAAATTACCATTCACTTTTTCTTCTTTCGTAATAAATGTCTCATTACTCCGTTGGCAAAAAGTGAATTTATAGAATTTAAAGGGAGTTAAGAAAAAAGTCATTTCTGTACAATATTCGGTCCAGCCAAGTTTCTCATTGGGATAGAAATATTCCAAGTGCAAAAGTGAGAAATTTAACGAGAGAAAAATGTCGAATTTTTCCTTTTTCTAGTTTCGTGCCCCGCAAGTTTGTCTCGTTCTGTGCGGAGAAAGTTAAGGAGAGTGTCGAGAAATGGTAAACGCCTCCAGAGCAAAGGGTGGATAAGAATTGGGGAGCCAAAATAATTGAGAAAAAGGTGCAAGGACAGCCAAGGATCGAGAAGCCTTGGCAGCCTGCCATTCTCTCTCTCTCCCCCCTTTTCTTCTCTCTCCTTAGCCACACTTTTTTGCCCACCCTTTCAATCGATGAAGCGTGGAAAAGCGAGGCATCCTTTTTTTCTTTATAACATCGAAGTACCTTCCTTGTAACTGTACCTCAAGATCGAGGCTACGAGGTGAGAGCAGACCATTCGGTTTACGTCTATCCTGGCCCAAGAAAAACTTGCCTCCTTCCTTGTCGCTTCATTCCTTTTTTTACATTTTTCTCATCTCTCTCTCTCTCTCTCGTTTCTTCTCCTTCTCTTTTCTTTTCTCCCATCGTTTTCAATGTTTTCTCCTTCGCCCTGTTCGATTCGACTAACCACCGCGACAATTCTTTTTCGCACCTATAGTCCAGAGGATATTCCCTCGATCTATCATCTCACTTTTATTTTCCTCTTCACTCTTTTTACTCGACTTTCTCAAGCTTTGTTACATCGCACGGACTCCTCGTCCCCGGGGATTCTCTCTTATTTCATTCCTAACGAGCACTTCGATTTTCGTGCTCTCCAATATCAGGACATATGCTCTTTATTCCATCTTACTTCCCTACCGATTTCATTTTGCCCCATTCCATTATTTCCTGAGCATAAACTTTGCAAAAATCTGTCAGGATTGTCAATTCAGTTAATTTTTTTAAAATCCTCAAAAAAAAACACGAAAATCGTCAAATTTTTGAATTCATTGTTAAAAGAAATGATGGAATTTGTAAAAAGAACAAGATCAACAACTTTTTAATATGCGCGACACGTTCTCTTCCCATTTCATTATTTCCTGAGCATAAACTTTGCAAAAATCTCTCAGGATCGTGAATTCAGTAAATTTTTTGACAATCCTCCAAAAAAAAATAAGAAAAATCGTCAAATTTTTACATTCATTTCTAAAAGAAATGATGGAGTAATTTAAAAAGAACAAGATCAACAACTTTTTAATACGCGGGACACGTTCTCTTCCCATTTCATTATTTCCTGAGCATAAACTTTGCAAAAATCTCTCAGGATCGTAGATTCAGTAAATTTTTTGACAATCCTCCAAAAAAAATAAGAAAAATCGTCAAATTTTTACATTCATTTCTAAAAGAAATGATGGAGTAATTTAAAAAGAACAAGATCAACAACTTTTTAATACGCGGGACACGTTCTCTTCCCATTTCATTATTTCCTGAGCATAAACTTTGCAAAAATCTCTCAGGATCGTCAATTCAGTAAATTTTTTGACAATCCTCCAAAAAAAATAAGAAAAATCGTCAAATTTTTACATTCATTTCTAAAAGAAATGATGGAGTAATTTAAAAAGAACAAGATCAACAACTTTTTAATACGCGGGACACGTTCTCTTCCCATTTCATTATTTCCTGAGCATAAACTTTGCAAAAATCTCTCAGGATCGTCAATTCAGTAAATTTTTTGACAATCCTCCAAAAAAAATAAGAAAAATCGTCAAATTTTTACATTCATTTCTAAAAGAAATGATGGAGTAATTTAAAAAGAACAAGATCAACAACTTTTTAATATGCGGGACACGTTCTCTTCCCATTTCATTATTTCCTGAGCATAAACTTTGCAAAAATCTCTCAGGATCGTAGATTCAGTAAATTTTTTGACAATCCTCCAAAAAAAATAAGAAAAATCGTCAAATTTTTACATTCATTTCTAAAAGAAATGATGGAGTAATTTAAAAAGAACAAGATCAACAACTTTTTAATACGCGGGACACGTTCTCTTCCCATTTCATTATTTCCTGAGCATAAACTTTGCAAAAATCTGTCAGGATTGTCAAATCAGTTAATTTTTTTAAAATCCTCAAAAAAAAACACGAAAATCGTCAAATTTTTGAATTCATTGCTAAAAGAAATGATGGAATTTGTAAAAAGAACAAGATCAACAACTTTTTAATATGCGGGACACGTTCTCTTCCCATTTCATTATTTCCTGAGCATAAACTTTGCAAAAATCTCTCAGGATCGTAGATTCAGTAAATTTTTTGACAATCCTCCAAAAAAAAATAAGAAAAATCGTCAAATTTTTACATTCATTTCTAAAAGAAATGATGGAGTAATTTAAAAAGAACAAGATCAACAACTTTTTAATACGCGGGACACGTTCTCTTCCCATTTCATTATTTCCTGAGCATAAACTTTGCAAAAATCTGTCAGGATTGTCAAATCAGTTAATTTTTTTAAAATCCTCAAAAAAAAACACGAAAATCGTCAAATTTTTGAATTCATTGCTAAAAGAAATGATGGAATTTGTAAAAAGAACAAGATCAACAACTTTTTAATATGCGGGACACGTTCTCTTCCCAATAATCTTTTCTCCCATATCGTTCGCACTGAATCCACGTTTTTTTTTTGTTTTTTTGTTTTTTTTTCACCAACTACTTTACGTAACTGCTCTCTTTTAAAAATTTAAACTCTTGTTCTTGAAACCCCAGTTGCCTCCCCCCGCCAAGACGAAAAGTCAATTTCAACTTTATCTGGAAGCCGAGTTAACCCCTCGCTACTCTTTTCTCTCCAACCCTTTCGCCTCGCTTCGACTTTGCCATCTTGATCCCATGGTTTCCTTTTTTATAGTTGGCCATCTCGATCATATTCTCAATAACCCACAAAAATACAAAAAACTCGATTTTTAATAATTATCGCAAAATGTGGTCGAAAATTTTTGGTCTCAACGTATTTTCCAATATTTTTTTGCACCTTCTAATTTATTCGACAACTAAAAACAGAGTCACACGAACGTTTGTGACTAATTAAGCGATTCTAATCAATTATGCACTCGATTAAAATTCTAGACATTGAAAAACACAACGTTATCATTGACGTTGATAAAAAAAAAAAAGAACTCAGTCTTTTCCTTTTCCCCATCGCGGAAATATTGCTTTTCGCAACCTTGCTAACAATTTTGTGTTTTTTTTTTCCTTTTTTTTCTCATTCTTTTTGAAAACATTGTTATGACACCCTCGAGTAGGAAGAATGTCGTGTTCGGAAGAAAAGAGCTCGGAGGCTGCTGCTGTCGTATACAACACGCAAGAGATAACTGGGCAGCCACATGGGCTATGGGTAAAGTCGCGAGTGAAAAGAGGACATGGAGCTTTTGAAGGAGGTGCTCGAGGGAATTGTTGCTTCGTCGTGGGACAAAATTTATAAAGCAATGTTAAATATTATGTACAATAAGTTTTTCGTTACGATAATAGTTGATTATAAATATTGTTACGTAGATATATATATACAGGAAGAACGAAACAGTTGGGAACTGCATTCTCTTTGCCCGATGCACTATTTTATCGTTAAGCTTTTCCGCAGCCTCTGCCCTGGCCCCAGAGACTAATAAATATTAATTTTTCCAAACATATCGATCGGCCGCGAGTCGGGCTCATTACGAGATCGAAGATTTATCAATGGGAGACAAAATAGCATAAATCATGAAACCGAAATAATGAGAAAACTTTGAAAAATGATAGTGTCGATAGTTCAAGAATAACAACAACCAGGAGGCCCCATGAAAATCTCTTTTCCAGATTTATTTTTCAACGCCTGGTAACGCAATAAAATAAATTCCTCGAATCCTCGATCCTCCGGATCAGGATGAACGAGAAATGAACTTTCAGGCGCAGTGTGGCCTTCAAAATTGAGAGAAATTTCTGTGCGAATCGGAAGCATCGGGCTCGGCAAATTTTGACAGTTCGATTCGCGATAGAGATTCGTGAAATTTTTATTTCCGTTGTCTGGAATGTCTCGCTGTCTCTGTCAATTTGGAAGGAAGCGACATCCGGCCGCGGGGATGGGGTTGTTTTATTGAAAGGGTGCGGAGGAGCACCGAAGAGGCGGGACAGTTGTATAACGAACGTGAAAGGAAATGACGTCGATTGACCATGTTAAAAAAAAAAACAAAAAAATAAAAGAAAAAAAAATATTAAAAAATTGAAAAAAAAAAAATGAAAACGAAAAAAATGTTTGAAAATTGTTGTGGACGTCGATCACGTGGAACAATGTTGTAGTGTAGGTGCCACGTTGGTCGGATATAAAGGCGGTGATTTATTGCGCGTAATATCGAAACCTCCGGGTGTCAATGTCGTTGACGCCCAACCAAAGAGGGCTATTGCCTCTTTTCCATCCCCACTCTCCCAATTCCAAAGCCCTACCCCGTGAAACGAACTCGTTTTGCAACGACGACGAGCGAGAATTTCCAATTGAAAGTTTTGACGTTAAAGGATATCAATCGGGCGCGCGCGCGCGCCCGGTAACGTGCGTGTAGTCAAGCTAAAAAGCCCTGTCTCCTGCCCTCATCCCCTTGCTTCCTTCTCATCCCTGTACTCCAAGCTTTTACAAAATTGTTTGCCAGTTTCGCCGAACTATTTTCTTTCGTGTCAAGCATTTCCCTCCATGCTTTTTCATCCTGAAATCTTTGCTCGTCACAAATATATGCACGCGGTTTTGCTTCTTCATGGATGAAGCCATGTGACAGTGAAGTTCCAAAACATCGAAAAATCGTGTCTAGAAAAAATGTCCCGTGTGTCGTGTGAGTATGTTCTGACACTGTAAAATTCAAACGTTCATAACTCGGGAACGGTTTGAGCTACAGGGCTCCCGTTTCGCACAGATGTTGATCTATACAATCTCTTGAGTCTCTGAAATTTTTGTTGGAATTGCTAGAAAAATACAAATTCTACGGCATTTTGAAATTTTGAAAAAAATTCTGTCACCGCTCTAACTTCCGCAAATTTTAACATTTATTACTAATGATTTTTTTATGAATAGAGTATCATAATGGGAAGGTTGGTATTGAATTTTGGAAATATCGGTTGAACGGTTGAAATTTTATGATTTTTCGAATTTCACGAAAATCTGAGTTTTTCGAAAAATCGTCCAACCGCTTTGATTTTTTTAAATTTTCTAAAACATTGTGCACAAATCTGTATTTTCTCTTTTACTTTCTAGAAAAGTTGTTGAAATCATTTGAAAAAAAAAACGCTGCAAAATTAAAAGTTGCAAATTCCTTCCTCAAGATTTAGCACGCACGACGATACTCAAAGCTTGGACAATTTGAGCATTGCGTTAAATCGTGAGGAAGCAATTCGCAGCGGATTACTTCCCTATTAATTTATCTTCAATAATAATCTTGATTTTTTATTATCGTTAAAAAAATACGTCTCGACTCTATTTTTCCCTAAAATTCTTTGATCCTCCTCCTTGCAACGTCAAGACGATTCGGACAAAAAAAAGGACACGGAAAATGAAGTCTTTCGAGAACAGTTGACGACTTCGATCCACGAGGGAGCACTCTCGAGATCTTTTCACCCCATTACTATGTGACACATCCCGAGACATAAATCGTATGAAAAAAAAAAACTACAAGTACATAGTCAGGAGGAATGAGCCATTTATGAATTATGCAGTTGCAGTTTCGCGAGGAAAAAAAGTGAGCAAGGTCCACATACGTGTGTAATACATCCGGACGACGTTTCTTCTTTCTGCTGTGGAGAGTATTGCCTCGACAAGCTTACAGCCCGAATCCAGATCCACTGAAAAGTCACAATATAGAGAAAAGCATCGCCCGCTGTATATATGCGTTTGTCTTTTATTCCGTTTTATCTCGAGCGAGTGGATATCTGTGTGTTTATTTTTGGCACGTTGCCCTCGAGTCGAAAGTGTCTTGATAAAAAAATCTTTGTCGCGAAACCGGAGGATCAAACGTACGCAAAACTGGACGAGATTTCAGTTGGTGTTCCTGCTTCTCCGCGTTTTGTACGACGCGCGCGAGTGAAAAAGCTTGTGACACATCCGTTCGCGGTGGAGCCTCAATTGCGTGGGCTTCGTCTAGCTTTTCGAGATTCTCACGTTCATCGAAAAGACTGCGAAACGGTTTGAATCGGAAAAGTGGGGCAATATGGACCCCCAAATGCCTTAAAAGGCCTTGAGGGCTGTATCCTGCCCTAGGAAACAGACTTTAAGGGTATCCTGGCCTATCTCCGTGGAAGCAAACTCGTCAACTGCAAAACGACAACGAGCTGGCGAAAAAAAATCAACCGCTCCATGTGCAATGCAATTAAAATCGTAAATTTCGAGTTAATCAAATTTTTCAATCGAGTGGCTACGAAAATGCTCATCTCATCAGAGCGATGCCTTCTCTCGAGTCTTTAATCCATTTTACCCCACGAATCGAGGTATATCTATGGATTAATGTTTACAAAGGAAGGGAGAGAAGTAAAACCACAGGATGCAGCGGACCCTCGAGCGTAATGTAGCAAGAGCAGCAACAATGAAGAGCATTTTCCAATTTTCGTCTGGATATGACATGCTGCTGAGGTCGCGGACCTTTCTCTCTCTCTCTCTCTCTTCCTCTCGCTCGGTGTATCCCGGTACACCACAGAATTCGAAATGTCTCGTACGTGATGGCTTTACCGATTGTGAGGGTGTTTCGTCTCATTCGCGAGAGAAATAGCCCACCAGAGAGAAAGAGCGAGAGAGAGGTTCTCTGCAGATGCTACTGGTCGTAGATGCTTTCTGATTTCTCGCTGCTACATCCACGAAATTATAACTTTTCTGTGCTCGTGCTCGTGCTGGCAACGGCGTACACAACGAAGCCCTACTCCATATTCTCTTAACCCTTCGAGTGCACACTGGGTCATTTTGACCCGAACCATTTTCTGTCTGATTTCGCATTTCATTTTCGTTTTTGTTAAAAAATCATTTCAGGTTTACGAAATATGGATTTTACTACATTTTTTCTTTTTCGCTACAATTTTTTTCACTTATTTTTACTAATTTGCTAATTATTAATTAATTTTCGAAAAATTAATAAATTAAAAATCAGCTTTTAGCATTAATTAATTTGTAATTCATATTAATTTATTAAGTAATTACTAAAACTGATTCAATTAATTTTCACTAATTTGTTATTGAAAAAAAAAAAAAAAAATGCCGTTTTACCGAAATGCNACGGTTTGAAAAACGCCTTGGGTCTGATTGACCCAATATGCACTTATAAGATGTCTGCAAGGATAAATGAATACGTCACGACAAGTTTTTACAGTCGGCAGTATTTAAAAAAAAAATTTCTATTTTTTTTATTTACACTGTCAAGTGCATAGGCTAATTATTAAGGGAGTCGATGAAAAACGATTGACCCGGAACCTGGACGATGTTGGAAATAGAAATAAAAGAATATCTGTAAAAAGAATCGATTTGTTTGTGATTTTTTTCGAAAATCGTTAATAAAAATTGAGGGCTAATTAAATTTTCGACTTTAATGATACATTTCCGATGCAATCGAGTACGTGGTCACGTGGTATCAAGTTTTTATTGATAGGCAAACTCGATGATGAGAAAGAAGAAGCTACAGGGGCCTGCGGAGCTTTTTAATCTGCCAGTTACAAAAATTTTGTTTTTGTATTGTTTTTTCCTTTCTATCTCCGCGATGAGAAGGGACCGGGTTACTTTTCATCAGGCAACACGAACGTGGCTAAAAAATTGATGCCTTTAAAATTGCGCGCGGCCAATTCCGTGCGCTTGAGAAGAGAATAACGGGAAAATGAATCGAATCTATTTGTATGCAATGTGGGGTACGACGCTTTTTACGTCTGTAGAAAAAGCCCCCCCCCCCCNNNATTTCTCGGCAGCGCTTTTCTTCTGCTGAGGCGATTGATCGATAAACGAAACGATTTTTTTTTCGATCTCGGACAACGGCTCCTGGAATTTCTTTTTCTCTCGTTTTTTATCCCCGGCAACCGATTTTCTGCAGTTTCTCAAGTTTTTTCGCCAACTCGCATGGAATCTTCGGACCATTTGGATTTTTCCCATGAAATTTTGAGCGGAAACATTTTTTTGAAAATCCTCCAGCAAAATCCGTTTTTTTTTTTTTTTTTTTTAAATTCTCGCTCATTTTTACTTCGCACGATTTTGTTTTTTCTTGCTCGTTTCGGAATCTCGTAAAAATCCAGCCCGTCCGCGATTTATTTAACGCAGCGCGCACATATGCGACTCGCGATGCAAAGTGCGAACAAAACTCGTTGCTCAATTAAAACAGCAATTTGCGAACGTTTACGTCGACGGGACTGTTTCCGCCCCCGTCGTTATGTCACAATTACGCGTAGGCCCCTGATGCTCCAAAACCTCCCTCTATGCCCCACGCCCTCATCGCCGCATTCTCCTCCTCCTCCTCTTCTTTTCCCTTCAATTGCATCTAGGCTCGGTTGTTGGCCAAAACCGCGCGCTCGTCCACGCCACAACCTTTCTCATTTTGACCCGGATGCGACCTTTCATCCCTTCCTGATGCGCGCACATAACGAGAGAACGATTCCAAGCAAATACAACGCGTTTCCTACGCAATTGACGCATTTTTACTTTCATCCATTGAATTTCCTTATTGTTCAACGTCATTTTCTTACATTCAATATTTTTTACATTTTTCCAATCGCCTAATTCCCAAAATTGAATCAACCCTTCGATGGCACACGTGCTATGAGTGCCCACTGGGTCAATCTGACCCAGACGTTTTTCCAATCGTTAAATTCCCATAAATCTGCATTTTTATTTTTTTAAAAAGGCGTTTTTGTTGTGAATGATTAATATTTTATGGCCCTGAACTTATTTCTCGACGAAAAGAAAATTCGTTGCCATTAAATGCCAAAGAATCGGAGACAGAAAGGTCTCGGGGTCAAAACGACCCAGTGTGTACGCGAAGGGTTAAAAAGTCTTTCTCTTCCTGCCTGAAATCGATGGAATCGATTTTTTTCGTGCTGCAAAGGTCATGAATCGATATATTCATGATTCCACCGAGCCATATGGACAAAAGGAAAATGTGGGTCATCGGGGGGGGGGAAGCTTTTATTATG
>JBAJMU010000011.1:4650767-4670851 GCA_037952995.1 Hyposoter didymator
TTTTTTTTTTTTTACGAAAACGAAATTTAAATGCGAAATAATCGATGCCAGAAAATTGTTGGGGTCAAAATGACCCAGTGTGTACTCGAAGGGTTAAAAATTTGTTTCTCACAGCAGAGATTTTCCGATCTTACTCCCCGACCGTAATTCCTACTCCTTGAGCCACTTCGTTCACTAAATCCGACAACAAAAACGAAAACGGTGTCTGACCGCGACCTTCCCACTGAAGCTTTTAGATTATATAATGCGACGTGGTCGTGTCACAGACTTTCAACGTTATTTCGTACTTGGGATCCCTCGTCGCCAAGCCTTTCCGAGACTCACTCCACCCCTCTTATCGCGGTTACCTTTTCCCACGCAGCTGCTGGAATTACCATCATATTTCTTTTCGCCGGTAAAGTCACGTGATATATCCCACATGACGGGAAGCGAATTGCGACGTAAATATTGAAGATACCCCGGTACACCAGGTTACTGCGAACTGCAACTTTATTCCCCCTTCCCTTTTTCTCACTCTCTCTCTCTCCCTTGTCCTGTCAACCGCAATGGGAAAAGCCATTCGCATTTATAATAAATCTTTTTTAAAAAAAATGCAACAATGCTTAATTTTGTATCAACGAACAAAATGATCGATCGCGATAAAAAATCAACGATAATAATTCAACTGTTCGAGTGCACACCTCCTATGAGTGGATATTGGGTCAATTTGACCCACGGCGTTTTTCAAATCGTTGTATTTCGGTGAATATTCATTTTTTCGTTTTTTTGTTTTTTTTTTTTCGAAGGAAATTCTCCACATTCTGTGGGCCTGAATTTATTTTTGACGAAATGGAAAATTGAATACCGAAAGATTCGTGGCCATTGAATGCGAAACAATCGGTGAGAAAAAATAGTTGGGGTCAAATTGACCCAGTGTGTACTCGCCGAGCATATTTCCTTTTGTTGGGACATTAAAAATTGGGTTAAATGTTTGTTATTGGAAAATTCAATCGTACAGAACGAGCGGAGACGATCGAAATTTATTTTTCAACGAAAACGAGAATTTAATGCCAAAAGATTCGTCGCTGCCATGCCAAACAATCGGTGATAAAAAATTGTTGTGGGGTCGTGACGAACCTGTATGCACTCGAAGGGTTAATAATACTCTCACACATTGTTGAGAATAAATATTGTTCGTAAAGGAGCAGCAGGAAAGCTCGAAAAGTTGGTTGAGTAAAATGCAGAGAAGGGCAGGAACAGAATAAATTTCTTTGAGAAGCAGCCTCGAGATTACGACAACATAAATTTTCTCTGACGTTTCCTGGCTAACTTACTGTCTTTGTCCACTTTCTTTCCTCTTTTCATTTCTGTCTCATCTCCCGGGCTTTCGTTTCCTCTCACGTTTTTTCTCTTACTGGGCGCGACATTTCTCTCGCGCGTTGAATTCTTTCGGCCTGGCTCTTTCGCGTGTAATGCTACATCCGATGTTGCCCACACGAGTATCATTTGCGATTCAAATCCGTCTCTAACTCCTCGTAACACCTGACGCTAAAAAAATAAGCAAAGTATGGGCGCGAGGCGAGCTAAAAAAACGAAAAAACGACTAGAACGAGGAAAATGAATGAAAAACGAAAAATTGGCGCGTGGGATGGAAATACGTACGCCGGAAACTGCAATAAGGTGGCAATTATGGCGGTCGGTTATGCAACGACACGGTGAACGGGATTTCCCGTTAATTCCACGTGTGTGCTAGTGCATACATCAGCCAGAAGGGCGATGCTCTTGAGCAAAAGCTTCTCCTCATACAGGGTGTCCGTCTGTTCGAGCCTCTCGACACCCCAAGACGAATGAGAATGAAAAAAAAGTTTTTCATTGCAACAGACACGAGAAAATCAAAAAATTTGTTGAATCTCGTGAATTTTTTATGTCAAGAGCTTTTTCGAGAATTTTCATCGAATCGCGTGACGTCGCGGAGCTCACCCTCCAGCTCAATAATCAACAGCAACACTTTCCACCGCAGAGAGAATACTTTTCATTGTCCGCCGAGGAAGCTCCCAATAAGAATGTAAATGCGCAAGAGTTTATTATGGACACCCCGCGTGGCCCAGAGATGCCAAGTTTTTGGAAACTGCTTCTGGGTCCCGCGGAGTCCGGAGGGTTACTCGCAAACGGAGGGGGTTGCTCGCACAGTGTTTTAGGTACAAACGAAGGTTTCCGACGGTATAATACCTCGTGTCTACAACAGAAGCTTTCCTTCTGTCGACGAAGCAAGCTTTTCCAAGCCCCGGTGCTCTTCTTCATCCCTCGAACGTCTGCAGGCCACTCGGGGATACTCGGTTTACACACCCTCGACCACTGACATTCTCCTTCAGTCCTTTCTCCCTCTGGCCTGAACTCTCTTTCAGTCCGCTTCAACTCCAACCCCCTTTACCGACCGCAACCCCTTCCACTCCCCCTGCGCCCCCGCTTACGAAGAATTACCGTGATTAATCGTGGATGAATTTCCCGTGAGATGAATCCAACACGATCTCTACCTTCTCCCTCACGCGCCCTTTCAACTCGCTCCTGTTTCCTTTCTTCCCAATCCTCCCTCCTCCTCCTCCTCCTCCTCCTCCTTCTCCTGCTGCTCGAGTCCCCGCAACACTTTTCGTCCTTCTCTCCATATGTGTTTCGCCGAGACGCTTCTCCAACGTCCACTGAATTATTTAATATCGACCCCTATCTCGAGTTTCACATTCCCCACGAGATTTGCATTTCGAAATATTTTCTTTCCACTGCCATCACGTTACCCAACGAGACGACACACATTTACCATTCCATTCGCCCTAATCTTCATCATGGACCCGCGATAACAACTTTATCACCGTTTCGACCTCGAACGAACGAATTCCAAATTACGATTTCATTTCCACAAGTGTCAATGTTCGTTGTAACGAGATATTCACTTTGTACGGGGTGGCTCGTGTCAAACTTTTCATTTTGTACATTTTGCTTCCTCATGGACGAATGTGACGATTAAATTTATCTTTTATTTTTTAGTTTTCATTGAATTAATTTTTACGTCATTTTTGCGATAAGAATCTTTCCAGAAACGCTATCGACGAGAACTCTTCACGAGGACACGCAGGGAGACTTCCTCCATTACCAGTTTGACACAAATCCGCCAAATGCGAGAAATGCTGGCGTTAATTTCCTCGATACACTTGGTGAGTCTCGCGGACATTTGCAGCATGACGTCAAAAAGCAGAGAGTTGTTGGGGGTGAAAAATCGATCCTCCCGGAAAAGGGCGTCTGTCAAACGAGCCTCGTAAACGTCGCTGCTCCGCATTAAGAATTTAAAGCACCTTTCCGTGGCCTGCTAAAAAATTGGCGTTTTCTCGATATTTATTCAACGCGCAAAGCAAAAGTCTAGCGACGATTCATATTCGCGTACGAATTTTTATTGTCCTTCTTAAATTTTCCATCACTTTTTCCGACGCTATACATTTTGGAAATTGTTTTTTACACGAAAAAATTCCGTCCCAGCCAATTTTTACGATCCTTGAACTTTTTGCACTCGCCGCGAACGCTCCGATCCGCCGATTTCTCTTGCTCGAATCTCTGCTGCCGATAATATATACAGATCGACAAATAATTAAACCCTCTCGAGGCTCGCGATCGACGAGCCTTCGGAGCCTCCGCTCTTTCGCTCCAACTCTTTGCCGCAACTTTCCTCATCGCCATTCAAACTCTCAGGCAGTAAAACTTGAGTTGGAAAACATAATTGTTCGTTCGTGTACAGGGTGGCTGACCGGGAGGTGTCGGCATCGAGTCTCGATGACGGAGAAAAACGTTATTCCCAGCGATTCGCTTGCCTCCCAACCGCAAAGCGTGATTAATCTTTTGGAATCATTGCAAACATCCGCACGAACCAGCAGAAGAGCGGAACGATCGCCGAATCTGAAAATTTTGTTTAAAATCGAAAACGCGATAAAAAAAAATATGTAAATCGACGAGGACGAGTCTGAATGAAAATCGACTCACCCGGTACATTCGATGCCTATAAAAATGAAGAAAAAAAAAGAAACGAATGCGAGGCAGAGTTAATGTTGAAGTGGCCGGAGAGACTCAGACGCTTGGAAGGAAAACTTGAGAAAACTGATTTTTAAAATAGCTGCAAAGTTGGAAAAAATCTTGAACGGAAATCCTTCAATTTATTTTGTTTTTTGTTTTTATTTTTTTTTTTCTTCGGAAACCATGTCAATTGTATTTTCTCAATGGTCCTCGTGAACAAATGCTCACGGAGTTTCAATGACAGCAACCGAAATTAAGGCCGAGGGATATGAAAAAAAAAAAAAAAGTTTTTTTTTTTCATTTTACGAAAACGTGACGATGAGTTATTAAGAAATTTTCAGTGCGAGAGATCGATGTATACAGATGCTACGCTTCATGATACGAAGGAACGATCTCTTCGCAGCGCGGATATTAGCAGGGAGACGAAAAAAAAGTCATTATTCATGAGAAAAGTCTCGTCGCGAGAATAAGCGCAAAAGAGAGAGAGAGAGAGGAAAGTATTGGATGACAAAAACGTAGCGGACTGGAGCTCACGGATATTGAATATTATTCATTTTTCCATCGTCGATATGTATAGAATCAGCAATGTAGAAAGAAAGCGTGGTTCATACACTCGGGCACGTAGGCATCTGTTTTTTTTATTTCTTTTCATTTTTGTACGTTTTGTTTTTTTTTCCTGAATATTCTTTTCTCTCGCTGCTACACTTCCGTGTCCAGGAGTAATTTGCATTGTGATTCTCGACGTTCGGAGTGTCGCTTGTTTTTTCACTCTTTTCCTCTGCCAGGCCCCCTCGCGGGAGTCCTTTCCGATTTTTCTTTCGCGTTGTCACTGCAATCGGATTAATAATCACCTCGATATTAATTCGAACAAACCTTTTTTGCTGTATCAATTTTTTTATTTTCAGAATTGACAACGAATTATCGATGCGACGAGAAACTAAAACGAAACGATCCTCGCAGCCCTAATTCCCAATTCTTACAAAAATGAATGGAAAAAAAAAATAATTTCCAGAAATTCGCCATTTTATTTTTATCGGGAAAATTTTATGTAATAATTTTTTTTTTTCACACTTGTGAGCGCGATTTATTCATCTCCGGAACAGTCGCGAGCGTCAATTAGGCAAAATAAATATCACGTCGCCGCCTCAAAGCCTCGTGTCAATTAGCAAATCCAGACGATTCGCAAATTTGTGTTAATTTTTTTTTTTACTCGTTTATTTTATCACGTCTACCCAGCGCCAGCGACGCTGCGAACAAAAATAAACTATATCGCTATTTTTAGTCTCTGTATCACGACAGACTTGCTAAATTAAGAAAAAAAAAGGCAGCAGGGCATAGACACAGAGCGTCCTATAAACGTCAATGAACAAACAATTTAATCATCCACTCTGAATAATGCACGAGAGGATAAAATGTGGGACGAGGTAGATGAGAGAAGAATCCCGATAAACGCTCCAATTTTCGATCGCCACCTCGTCGGAGTAACGTTTCAACGTGTCAATCTCATTCTCCCATATATAAATATAGGCGAGTGTCCATATGGGGCATTTGCATCAAACGTATCGCCTTTGATGCTGGAATGTTTTTTTTTTCTTCGATTTTTAATTTTTTTCTCATTGATTGTTCGGTCAAAGAAAATACTCAGTTGAAAAAATTGTTGCCCATTATTTCTCCCGGTATTTCGTCTTTTTCATATTTTTTTCAGGTTTTTGAAAAAAAAAGGGAAGAAAAAAAAATTTATAGAATGCCCGCTGTGCGGAGCGTCCGGATTTGGCAAAATCGCGTGTACGGCAGCAGACGATAAACGAATTTTTAACTACGCGATACAAATGACGCGAGAGCTCGCGGAAGAAAATAAAAGTCACGAGGGATAAAAATCATTTAGGACGTTGAATCGTTCGCGTTGGAAACATTACGAGCGCGCTTCATTAAAAGCCCATATACAGTTCCGAAGCCAGTTGTTAATTTATCGATCACTTTTATACGAACAACACGTACGGCCCGTGAATATTGCATTTTTCCAGCTAATTCAATAAGCAGAGTGAAAGTATCGCGCGCTCCAAGCTTTGGATTTTTGCGAATTCATTTTCGAGTATTGACGAAATTAAATTGTCCTAATTTTTCGATGTCATTCCAGACTGAAGTGATTAAGTCGAAATGATTTTCCACGCTGCTTTCCAATCCCCGAAACATTTAGAGAATTCGAAATTCGATTATGTTCAATTTTTCAAATTGTCACGATATCGACGTGCGTCAAAGTTTTTTACAGCAGCTTGTCTCGTTTGTGGAGAATCGAATCGACGGTCCCGCTGGCCAATCGTGCATTTTTTTCCTCGTTCTCGTTTCAATGCATTTTTTTGTTTTTTTTTTTTCGTTCAAGAGGAAAGATTCGAAACTTGTCTTAGTTCTTCTTCATTTTATCGAGGAGTGACGTACACGTTGCGAAAGATCGAAGCCGAGTTTTGACTCGTAGCCCAGTTTGATACCGTGGATGAAAAAAAAAGAAGAAAAAAAAAAAAAAAGGATAATGAAGAAAGAAAAGCATCATCGTGCTCGCAGCAGGGCAATCGTTGTGTTAGCCTCGACTAAAACTCGAAACTCGCCCCGAGGATAAGCAGTCTAAAGTGCAAATGTTCATGCTATACGTTCATTTATACAGAGCTCGTTTCCTGGATATACACTCAACACACTTTCCAACAATTCTCTATCGAGTTGTGAAAGAAAGAAAGAAGAAAAAGGATGAAAAAGTGAGGCCAGAGAAAAACACATGCGATCCAAACTTTTCTGACAACTTTCTTTCATATTTCGATGATGGAGTTTCGAATTGATGAATTTAGTGTGGCTCGTGGTTGTAGCGAATAAAATTAATTTCATGTTTCTTCAATTTTAATCGGTCGATCGTAAATTCTGTAATAATTTATTGATTCACTAAAAATCAAACGATTCGTTTCATTCTCATTATTATTCCCGCTCTCTCGTCGCACGTTTCTTTTTTTTTTCTTTTTTTTTCTCCCACAACTCGGATAATTTGACAACAAACTATATAGCTCATTATTTATTTCGTGCAATAGCGAAGAAACTTTGTCACGAATATTTCCAACTCTCATTATTTCGTAGCCATTAACGTTTTTCGACCATTTGTCATTTTCATACCTTCATTTTTTTTGTCTCCGCGGCTCGGAGTATCATTCTGTACTGGCTTCATTTCACCCGACAACGTCTTTCACTTCTGACCTCGTCTTTGACTGCAATAACGTAGAACGAAGCACCGAAAAAAAAAAAACAGAATAAAAAAGTTTTTTAGTGAAGCATCNGTTTTTTAGTGAAGCATCGTCGTATTTTTTTTTTTTCTTCGAACGAGTTGCTTCTGGCGGGTAAAAAAGATGGCGGAAAAAAGCTTTGTCTTGGTCCTTAATCCTGATAAATTTGCTCGGACTTTAAGGAGCTGTGTGGGGCAAAATGGACCAGCGTGAAAAAATCACTTCGTAATAAATAAAAAATAAAAAAAATATATAAAGAATAGTGAGGGAGCACGAAAAGGGTTGCGCGGGGAATCCCGACGTACGAAGATTGAGGTAGCCTTTCCTGCTGGTCTGGCCGAAGCTTTAATAAATTTGTGTTTACCGCGTCCGGCTGCCTCAGACTTGTTGTCCTACCAGCCATTTTTTTCTCATCCCTCGCTCGAGCATGAATCTCGGAGCCGTCGTTGTTTCCTAACCCGCAATCTCTTAGCTCTTTTGGCTTCCTTCCATTCTCTAGGAAAAGCCACCCCGGCCAAAAACATCCCCCCCCCCCTCCGAGGCTCATAAATTTATTCCGTGTCATCCGGGCCCCTCGTGTCGTCCCGCACCGACTGAATCTACGAACCGTGAAAACTTGTTCCATTGACCGTGACTAAATAATGTATAGATATATATGTACAAGCAACAGCCAAGAACCAACCTCGACACCCATCGCGTCCCTTCCTCGCCCTCTTCCACGATCTTTTACTCTTGAATTTATATTCTGCACCCATCCGATTAATCGACGTCTGACACATTTCATTTTTTCCATACTTTCTTCATCTTCATCGTACAATTGGGAGCTCGTCAAAAAATCGACCTTTATCCTGCAAACTTATGAGCGAATCAGGAAAATGGTGAATAGCTCGGAGCAACAAGTTTGAAAATTCGAAAAAAAATTGTTTTTTTTTCTCTCTAATTGCCACGACGTCTAATTAATGAGAATCGTCAATTACAAATATTTCCTATACACGCAAAGAGTCGACTTTGTCTCATAAATTTGTTCCCTTCACAAAATTCATTAGAAAATTGGCCCAGCGAATAAAATTTGGAAATTTCAATTTTTACTGGAGACTGTTTACTTGTCGATAATGCTCGAGTGGATGCCTCGCATTTTCCTGCTTCATAAAATTGAGCCCGTAAAAATAAGGGATATCAAGATTTTTTCCACCGGATCGTATACGTTGAAAGTTAATTAGAAACTTAGTAGGCAGCTAGTTCCTATTGTATAATTTGCAAGTCTTGGGGCTGCACGGTCCTGGGATCGGAGCGTTTACCGTTAAGGATAGCAGGCGAGGGTTGGACAGCTGCGAGAGGAGTTGCTACAGCAGGATCTATGTTTTCGTTCGAACAGCAAGAGAGAGAGAGAGGGAGAACAATATAATTCGAAGCCCAAGAATGTTTAGCCACTTTCGCCTTAACCATAATTGCCCCCTGGTCGTAGAACACATCCCTAGGTATGGTGGTGTACAGGGAATTTCGTTGGCAATACTAACGGCCAATTCAGCTTTACGAACATCCGAACGATCTTGCGGAGATACTGACTATCCCATTTACCAACTAAACGCAGGAGAACATATTATTCTGCATATATATATTTTCCATCTGCGATGAGCGAGCTCTTTAAGAAAATAACAATCGTTTATTCAGTCGATATTCAGATGAAGGAATATTTTGCTGCAATTTTTCCGAATAACAATAAAAACATTTTCTGTGATTATAATTTGATAAAATTTCATATTCCTATTCGAGTTTTTGCAGGGAAAACGTTTCTGACATTTTTACCATATACCGGCCGGTTTAAAGAGAGGAGAAAAAAATTCAATCATCCTACTGGATAAAGACTTACAAGACATCTGTCTTGGGCGCGGTAGAAAAAGAAATAAATTCCTTGCAATTTTCCGTTACTCGCATTCCATCTTTTTTCATCCAAACTTGCGCTTTTTTTTGTCTCGTTGTCCACGAAGCTTCGCCTGGAATTCATACGGATTTGCTGAAGCATCACGTTTCCTTGTTGCCTCCTCTCTCTCTCTGTCCTTCTTGCCCTTAAAGCGAATGCGATGGAGGGATCATTTGTTCTCATTCTTACTCTCCCTCGTATTCGACGACAACGACGAGGCTCTCTTGGCTCTACGGTCTCTTTTTCTTCTCTTCTTGGAATATTACCTTACTATGATACACGCCTCAATACAGGCTTCTCCAGATTTCATCCTCAATAATCAGAAATCAATAGCGACACCGAATCTTCTATCGAAACCTGACAATTTCCCAGTTTTCCATTCGTATCGACCAATCCGCTAGACATAGCACAAAAATGCATAGGACCAATGTTGTAGAGAATAAAAAATCCTACAAGAAAGTTCCTATCACTTTCTCTCCATCTTCGATGGTTTGGTCATAAAATGAGCCTGTCATACCGTTTCCCTCGGAAACCTGGTTTTCCATTCTTATCAGCGAATCCGTCAGAGATAGCACAAAACTGCATGGGACCAATCTTGTAGGCAATAAAAATACCTAGAAGAAAGTCCCTGCAAGTTTTTCTCTATCTCCGATAGTTTAGTCATAAAAAGAGCGTGAATAATGACCTTGAAACTAATTTTTTCAAGTTTTCTTACAATTGAACGTTTAGAGAGAAAATTTCATCCCCCAGAGTAAATTCAACCGATTTGAAGGCCCTCGGAGTCCAAACATTCGGAGAGGGATCCAAATCTCTGGGCGCTCGAATCTGAGAAAACCTGTAAAAGCAAATATAAATATATATACGAAATTTAGTATAAGGGATGAAGAGGTAAGCTTTCCAAGCCGAAGCACGCACGTTTACTGGCGCGTGGTAAAGAAATGAGTTGGTTGGCATAAATGAGGCTCTCGCCCCTGAAGATCGATCCGAGTAAGAGAGTCAGAATGAAAGGGCGTGTGAAATATAGGAGAAAAGTGAGAGGCAGAGAGAATAGTGCAAGTTACGCGTCGCGATTGAAAAGTAACTTTGCCCCATTGACGAGGATAAAGCTTGGTCTTTATTCCCTAGCAGAGCTTACTCAAGAAGGTGGAAGGGGAAAAGCTTACGAGAGGTTTGAAGGAGCGTCTATATACACGAAATAAGACGTTCGAGTGACTAAATCGAGTATAACTTTTGAAAAGCCAGTTGCTCGTCGTCTCATTGACGAGTGAAGACTGAACCAATTAAAAATGAATGATAAAAATCTTCTGAGAGGCTTTCCAACTAATTAATTTGCGTATGAATAGACGCGCGAGGAGCCTCAATGAATTTTTTATTGCTCGAACGTCTTGGAAAGATTTTTAACGGCTCATAAGAGACTTGCGAGCTCGGAGCTATTTTATTATTCTCTTTTCCTATCTCGCTACATTTTTTCTCACTAAATAATCAGCTCGTGACGCAGCAGCATCTTTTATTTCATCGTTAACATACATTATACGTGTCTCTTCTACGTTTTCTCACGACGGTTCAACAAAAGGGTGGCACGATTTACAACGAGCTATTATAACCTGATATCCTCATTCTTCTCTCTTAATTATTTTCCTCCTGATTACACCAACCTCTTTATCCAGGCCCCTCTGCCTCCCCTATTCTTCGCTCGCTTGTTTCTTTTCTCTTCTGGCACAGCCTCTTGGCTACGAAACCACGAGGATTCTTCAATTATCCCTCGCGAGCTTCGTAATCTCTCTCCACTGTTTTCTCCTTCCCTCTTATTTATTCCGCAAATGTATGACTCGAGATACTTGAAAACGTCAACGTCTCACAAGGACAGAAACCATTTTTTATAGTTTTATTTTTCTTTCCCCACTCAGTCAAAAGTTGCTCAACTTTTTAATATTTTTTTATTTTTTATTCTTCAATTTTTCATTATTTGGACAGAGACTTGAGTTTCGCGCGAGAAATTTATGTCGAGGATCCCTCACGGGGTTATAATGAGGAATAAAGTAAAACGATATGCTCTCAAGTTGCCGGATCTTGCTTTATTTTCTTCGTCGACACGCTTTTTTATCTCGAGAATAAAAACAACTCGTTCCTTTTGTTGGAAGCAATATGCAGACCGAGTGTCGATCGGGGTTGCGATTTTATCGAACAGCCTTCATCGTCGCACCATTCTTCTGGCATGTCGCGAGAAATAAAGTAAAACGAGGAAGAAGCGAAAAAAATGTGCAAACGTCTTCCTTTGGCCTGTCCTCGCGCGCGGTGTCTCGCTCTGCTCCTCACGTTCTCAAGGGGTTGGGGTGGTGCGTTCGAGTCGTATATCCAGTGTTGATCGTCGACGGTGATTCGTGGAGCGGCTTCGACCATAAAGACGCTAAGAAAAAAAAAAACAAAAAAAAAATTCAAGTCTGTGGTCCGAAGAAAAACGCCAAGTGGAGGGAGTCGCCGAAGCGCAGGGGGTGAGAGGGAGTTTAGTGTTGTTCGAAGGGTGGGAGGGTGTTGCGCGGGCACCAAGTTTCCGGGGGTGCAGATTCGCTCGGGTCTCTAGTCCCTCGCCAGCGTTTCGACGCGCCGCACGTGTCAACCCCCCCATTCGAGCACACACCCCTCCGCGAACGTTGCTCACATTTTTCTCGATCGCGTATCGATCAACAAAAAATAAAAACAATAAATTCAACGATTGCGAGCTGCGCAAAAATTTTAATTAAATAAACAAACGAACCAAATAAATTTCTCAGTATTTCGAGCGCCAAAAAAGTGTTTCAACTTGCCCTGCTAATTAAGTGATTCTCGCTCGACAAATTAACGCGACGTTATCATCGACCCAACACCCGAAAGCCTCAGAGGCTTTTTGCCCGAGGTGATTAATTGGATTGGAGAACTTGGTGAGGAAATTACAACCGCGAGAAATAATGAATTCATTCAATTGCAAGGAAAATTCATTCGAAATAGCAAAAACCGCATTTTCCTTTCATCGCCGCATATTTACTTCTTGTCCTTTGCCTCGTATTCCATCAATTCTAAGCTCTGCTCACGCCCCGTAGACATCGATGTTATGATTACAAGTGTTGCGTTCCTGAGCTCGCGATTGTTTACAAACTCGCGGCAATTACCTCGAACCAAACGTTTCGTCGCCTGGTCGTTCCGCTCGCGGATTTTCCTCACAGTTTTCCATTTTCTTTCCGGCACGCAAAGTCTCTTTACAATTTATTTATTCAATAAAACGTTAAAATTAATCAACCAAAAATATTTTTTTCATTTATTTATTTATTTATTTATTTATAAATAAAAAAAATATTTTTCATTTATTTATTTATTTATTTATTTATAAATAAAAAATATATTTTTCATTTATTTATTTATTTATTTATAAATAAAAAATATATTTTTCATTTATTTATTTATTTATTTATTTATAAATAAAAAATATATTTTCCATTTATTTATTTATTTATTTATAAATAAAAAATATAAATTTTATATATTTATTTATTTATTTATTTATTTATTTATAAAAAAAACATTTATTTTTTATTTATTTATTAAATAAAATCTGAAGATTTATTTCCCGAGCGTTAAATTATTGCGAATAATTGCGAGCTCATGAAATTTAATATGAAAATAATAAAGTGCCAATATCTGATCCAATAAATAAACATTTCTCCATGAATTCCCGCATATTTATTTCATTAACATACTCTCGAAACTTTCCTCTCTAACGTTCCATCCTCTACGGTCGTTCAGGATAAACTACTGCAGTGAGAAACGCAGTGAAATACCACAAACGCGCCGTCAAACTTCTAAAAGAGAGTGAGTGAGGGCTACATTAGCGCGATCAGTTAACATCTCTCGGATCACTGCGAATAGTGAATTTTGAGAATATTCAAGAGTGTACGTTGCTGCACAGTGATTGAAAAAAAAAAACAAAAAAAAAAGACATTCGTGGGACGCGAGACTATATTTTGGGCAGCAGGAACCACCGGAGGATTATCCTGTACTGGTGAGTCTTTTCGGACGTTTTTTTTACTTTTTTTTCAGCTTTGATTCGAAAAATTAATTCCATCAAGAGTGAGGAAAAGTTTTAAATGCATTTCGAGTTGTAAAAATGTGATCAGGATCTCATTGAACCATCCTTGCCTCCCCACGTCTCATTATTTTCATTTATTCCATTATTTAAAATTCATTTAATTAATTTTAGTAATCAATGATTCAGCGATTTTTGGGTAAAGCGTATTTTATAAATAGAACGTATTATCTATAAATATTACTTTGGATAATATTATTTTAAAATATAAATTTATTTTTTTATTAATTGGGTGAATAATTATTTTCAATGATATTTGCATATTAATATTTTTATTCTATTTATTATGTGATTTCTTTGGATAATATTATTCTTGAATGTAAATTTGCGTTTTTACTAATTGGGTGAATAATTATTTTCGTATATTCAATTATTGTTCATGATATTTATATATTATTATTTTAAACTATGTTATTAATGTAATTTGACTTTTAATGTTATGTAATTTTTAATTATGCTATTATTATGATTCAAATTATAATTATAATTTATAATTTAAATTATTTTCATAATACTTTATATGAAAATTATGTTTATGACATTTTTGTGTTATTTTGTTATTATATTCATTAAACAATTCTCATTAATTATCATATTGTTTTAATAATTCATATTATAATTATAATTTATAATTCAAATTATTTTCACAATATTTTATTTGAATATTATTTTTTATGATATTTTTGTGTTATTTTATAATTATATTTATCAAACAATTCTCATTAATTATTATATTTTTTTTGTAATTCAAGTTATAATTATAATTTATAATTTAAATTTTTTTCATAACATTATTTTTGATCATTATTCTTTATGATATTTTTGTCTTATTTTATTATTGCATTAATTGAATAATTCTCATTAATTATTGTATTGTTTTTATAATTCGAATTATAATTACAATTTATAATTGAAATATTTATCATAATATTTTATTGGAATATTATTTTTTATGACATTTTTGTGTTATTTTATTATTATATTCATTAAATAAGTCTCATTAATTATTTCATTATTTTTATTATTCAATTATATTTTTATTAATATTTCTTGATGATACGTTTTGAATAATAAAATACGTTTTATGGTGTAGGACTTTGCGCTTACGGGGTTAGCACGTACAATAAGTGTTATGGTGAATTAGGTCACTCCTTGAATCGAGCTGCGAGAGATCGTGGCTCGAAATGGGCGAATTAATCGTTTTCTTATCAACGCGGAGATTCGATAACTCGGTAACCCTCACAGTCCGTTTGTCTAATGCATCCAGATACAGTATACATTGAAAAGCAGGGGGGAGGCAAGTTTGGGACTATTATTCCAGTACGTGCCGTAAGTAGAGTATACAGGGGATTTCAGTGGTCGTATCGGTGAGCCGTTAATTGAATTTATAGACGTTGGTCCTGTAACGGGGTAATAACCGGCTGGTAATCTCGGGGTTATCGGTCCACAGTCTCGATAATTATCAGCCACGTCTCTACACTCCCCCTCACTCTCTCTCCATTTTCCTCACTCGGTGTTGATCGATCTTACAAATTAAATTAACCTCACAGCCTCATTTTTATCGCACTCCAAAAACCCGAACAACTTCCATTTGTCGGTAGAAAAATAAAAATCATTGTTCGATACTTTATCACGTAATCGTAATTTTACGAAATTTTTCCCCGAAAACCATTTTGAGTGAAATTACGAAAATCATTGATCCTGTTGTTGATCAGAAACTTTCCGGAACGTTTTTAAAAACTTTACAATCAACCCTCGTCAGCCAACGAACTCTCGAGCAAAACCGTCGAAGCCATCGATGGCTCGTTCCACAATTTTGAAACGTTGCAAAAAATCTGAAACAAATTCGTGAGCCTTTTTTGGACTCTCAAGAGAATGACAAAAAAATTTCCCACTCGAAAAAAAAACGTTTATGACAATTTCATGCAAAATATGACGCGCAGGCATTTTCCACGCAAACCCAGAAACAAATGATCAATCGTTAGCGTTTAAGGGTTGAAAAAAAAAAAATGAAAGAAACCTCTGAATCGTTGATGATCCTCGTGAATCTATTGTTCAAGATCCAAAGCAATGAAGCTCAGAATGTAATTGAATCATCTCGACTAAATGTTCCAGATCAATTAACCTCTTAACAGGAAAATTAAGCCAATATCTGCCAGGTCCGTCATTTCATGAAGATAATCGAATCAGAGAGTATTATAAATAGCAATTTGGAGGCCTCCGTGTGACTGGACAAAATAAGCGAAACGCGAGCTAGTTCTCCAACGATTGGAATTAAATTCGACCTCATGCTCGAAATTCGTAACGAATTCTGTCAAAGGTTTCGACTTCGTTCTTTCTGCATCTCGTTCTCGATATATTTGGCTCGATAACTTGTCAAATTCTGACCAATTTGTGTTGGTCAATAAATTTCTAACTCTCAATCAAGCTTTCAAATATTTCTCGTCCCTGAAGCGTTCTCGGTCCTCGAACTAATCCATTCAAAACGTGCAACAAAAAAATTAAAAAAAAAAAAAACAGTCAGGATTAAAAAATGGAAATTTAACGTGCAGTCTCGTGTACAAACTTAAAATTTGGACGAATCGTAGTCTGAGCCACGGACTACGAGGCCTCATGGCCGGAGGGTTTGAAGAGCTTAATTATTCAAGGACCGAGAGGCAATTCCTTCGGGGGAATGCTAACCCTCCCAGCGACCAGCACTCATCCCTCTAGAGTCCCGAGAAACTTACGCAATGATGGGACACCGGAGATATTTCAGATTTTAAACTCTCCAGACTCTTGTATTCCGAAACTTCTAAATCCTGGGATCTCTGACCAGTGACTCTGATTTGTATGGAGTATTAACCCTTGGAGTACACACTTGGGTCAATTTGACCCGAACCTATATTTTGTTTGGCATTTAATTTTCGTTTTCATAAAAAACAAAGTCTGCGCGAAAAAAAAAGAAAGAATGAATATTTACTGGAGGACGACGAATTACAAAACGCCTTGGGTCAGATTGACCCAAGAAAAAATTAATTTATTTATTTATTTATTACTCACTCTTCGTATCATTGACGTCGTGACGTTTGCATCGTTGGAATGCAACGAAATTCTCTTTCTTCTTGAGCAAAAGCTCAAAATTCTTATTAAACATTCAACGAGGACGATAAAATGATTTTATTTTAGGATCGAAATCCAAAGTCTGTACGAAAATTGTCATGACTTTATAAACTTAATAAACAATTGACACAAAAAGTATATATTTCGTTGGACCTCAGAATTGCGAACTTTGGCTAAATAATTGGAGTGTAGGGAATAAGATTAAGGGTCGTTTTTTTCGGGCTGACTATTTCCACGAATAATCCCTTGGAAATATTTTTAAATTTTCAAACTTGACGTTTATTTTAAAAAATAGTGAGCCCTCAAGTTTCTAAACAGCAGGATGCTTCGTCTTTGAAGAATAAGACAAGAAATATGAATGAATTTTCTATAACATTGGTGTGTGGCTCTTGAGGGTGGAAATGGATGAAGAAGAAGGGAAAGAAATGCAGTAAAATAATAGTGAGAAGGACTGGGTGTATGCGGCAAGTGGTGGTTTGTGTTAAAAATTCAAAGCCCAATGTGTACAGAGAGATGTAGCGTGGTTCAGCCACATATGAAGAAAGGAAAGATGACTGGAACAAGTCCCACGCGCACGAGGCTTTGAAAGAGCGTAGGGGTGGTTTTTTGTGTTATGAAAAACGGACTGGAAGAACGCCAGTAAGTAAGGAAAAAAAAGTGGTTGGTAGGGAAGAAGCGAGTGAGACAAGGGACAATGAACAGAAAACCTATATGAGAAAGAATAGTGGATATGAGGAGGCTGAAACTTTTCTCTTCATTGACAAAGTACGGAAAGAGAGAACGAAATCTGGAAATGAATCTTTGCTCCTTTTGCTTGGAGAAAATAAACATCAAAATACTTTTATCCCCCTTTTTCACATTATTTCGTCTCATTTATTTTCCCTCAACTTGTTTCTCGTGTAATTCCTGGACCAATATTTATCTCCTACTCGAAATTCTCGTAATTTATTTATCAACATGTTTCATCACACTGGAGCGTGTAAGTCGAACGAGGAAAATTAAAAATTAATCGATTAATATTATTGAAATTATTTTCTCTCGATAGCATTTTGCTAAAGAAATTCGCGAACATAAAAAAATAAATTCTCAAATGATTTCGATGTTTTTCATTGAAAATTTCATTTATTAAATAAATTATAATTCAATTAGTGATTCCCTTTCCATTATTATTAATTATTCATCAATATTCATAACTAACGATCAATAATTAAATTATCTAATTTAATTAAATCAAATTAGTTATTAAAAAAAATTCAAATAAAAAATAAATAAATTAATAAATACAATAAACAAAATTCAGCCTGCGCATTAAAAAAATTGAAACAGTTTTCAACTTGCTATTAGTTTCCTGTGATCAACAGCGATCCGTTCCAGCCGAAAAATCAAAATCTTCGCATCAANATATTGTTGAAATTATTTTCCCTCGATAGCATTTTGCTGAAGAAACTGGCCAACATAAAAAAATAAATTCTCAAATGATTTCGATGTTTTTCATTGAAAATTTCATTTATTAAATAAATTAAAATTCAATTAGTGATTCCCTTTCAATTATTATTAATTATTCATCAATATTCATAACTAACGATAAATAATTAAATTATCTAATTTAATTAAATCAAATTAGTTGTTAAAAAAAAATTCAAATAAAGAAAAATAAATAAATACAATAAACAAAATTCAGCCTGCGCATTAAAAAAATTGAAACAGTTTTCAACTTGCTATTAGTTTCCTGTGATCAACAGCGATCCGTTCCAGCCGAAAAATCAAAATGTTCGCATCAATTGATTGAAAAGAAAATTGATTACGAATAAAAAAATAAAAATGGACGTAATTTGAGCAACGCAACGATAACGAATGAAAGAAATTGACGAATTATTATTGTTTGACCATGAGAGGCTTGAGAGGGTGGTTTGAACTTGAAAATGGCTCGATTAAGCATAAAAGGAAAGTGCAAACAGTTGATATCGCAGGATCGCAATATAACGAGAGGTAACGCGAAAAACGTTTTATGGTAAATTATTCACTTTCATGCAACCCAGAGGGTGTTTTGTGGAATAAAATAACACAGACACACGCGGAGCAGGGATACTCCGGAGACTCGTAGGTCGTACGTTTACTCGATGAAGGTCACGAGACAGGCGCAACGAGCCCAATGGGAATACGTATAAAAAACCAGGCACACAAAACAGGTGAAAAAAAAAAAATGGAGAAAAAAGGCCGGTAGTGATCTCAATGTTGTCAGTAGGAACGACGACGAGGAAAGGGGGTTGCGAGGTTATAATATTTTCGTTGCTCCGTATTTCTCGTGCTCTCGAGTCCCTGGAGTCCAGCCCCCAGTCCCGATTCACCTTGCCCCATTGTCCCGGTCACACGCACCCATTCATCGAATTAGCGTATCGCTAATTTCTCGTCATTATTCGATCGCGTTGGCTCGTAACGACCAGTTTTCTTCTGCGTCGAAAAGCTCGAGAGGACGGAAAACATGAATCCTACGGATCGCGTTTTCCACCATTTTTCAACCTCAACGAACACGCCATTCAAAAAATAACCGAATCATTTTTTCCATCAATTAGAAACTCGTCAATTTTATTCGTAATATTTTTATCTCCCGTTTTTTTTCACTAATAATTTTCAATAAATAATAATAATAATAATAAATAAATAAATAAATAAATAAATGAATAAATGAATAAATGAATAAATAAATAAATAAATGAATAAAGAAACAAAAATAAAAAATAACAAAATAAAAAAAAGAAATAAATGCGACAATGGCTGCAGCTCGTTCCTCGCGAGAGTAAATTCAAATTAGACATGTTTTTTTTTTTAATGATGAATAATAAATAGCAAGATAAATAAAGCTTAAAGTTGGCATTAAAAAAAAAAAAGAGTCTGGCTTATGCGACGTGTAATTGCATCGTGTCAAATCTACCGAGTCGTTGGGCTTTGTTTGCTAAAAAAAGACCAGCACTGACTCATCTTCATCTCTGTTTATCCCCATTGGTAATTCGTTTCAACCCCTGAATTATAAAACGTTCTCGGAGAAGGGTTTAGGACCCACGCAGGTTCGGTATCTTGGGCGTTCCACAGGCTATTTCGTCTCCGGGAGCCACCAGAAGGAATAACGTTTGTGCAAACATTGTGGCAGTGATGAACAAATGAAAAGCCACGCTCGCAAAACTCGTTTCCGCATGAATTTCCTCGTAGATTTAAAATCCGAGTCTCGAGGATTACCCGCAGTTTAGAAAAGTCATGTTTCCACAGACCCGGAAGGATCGTCCGGAAGGAGCGAAAAGTTTTGGTCATTTCGTCCAAGGCGAAGGGGATGAAAAAAAAAAAATACAAAAAAAAAAACAAAAACAAAAGAAAAACATCGGGAATATGACGAAGGTGATGCAAATTTTTTTCAAGCATGGTGGACACGAGATTCCCCATGTGAAACCGTTATAATGGGGCTTGTTTGCGGTGACCATTTAATCCGGGGATGAAGAACTACAACGAGCCCTTTGGGGGTGGCTATTTTATACAGAGGCCCCTGCTCTGCTATGCTTGCACCAAGAAATGTGTCACCGCTTGCTCAAGCCTACGGGTTGGTTATAAAACATGCAAGTCTCTCTTTATACTCGCACACGTAGTCAGAGTCACCCCTTGT
>JBAJMU010000011.1:4672228-4704425 GCA_037952995.1 Hyposoter didymator
AAAAAAAAAAAAAACGTTCCGATAACTCAGTCTCGCGAGTTTCAGATTCAGGACGCAAATGTGATTTCGGCTGATGCTACTTTCCGGGCATATTTCATACGCTCTTTGTTTAAGGGCTTCATTCCAGTCTCGCCGTAATTCAAGTCAAGCAACGCGTTCGTGTGCCACTCGCCTCTCTCACCTAAATGTACTTTTTCTCCCTCCACATTTTTTCAAATGACATTCCAAATATATCAAGTGTCACAGCAAACATAAAATATTACTGGGAGACAATAAAAACGCTACGTTTTTTTTTTTTAATCGCCAACGTGTAACCTCATCGTCGTGAGAATAGGCTTTCCAATTAAATCTCATGCCATGTTTCGCAGTGGCTCACCTTAAGCGACCAAGTTTCATCTCGATGCAGAGCGACCAAAGTTGAGGTAAACTTGTTCCTGCTTCTGAGCAGCTTCATCCTCCGAAACTATGAGCAAACTGCGAGTGTAAATTTAATTTACTTCCTTTTCATTATTCATCATAGACTTTTCAAGGACGTGGGATAATCCGAGTCGTTGTGGGAATCTCGGTGAATCGTGAAATAGACAATAAAATAAAAATTCTACAAATTCGAAGGAAGGATGAATAAAAAAAAATTCAAACTCGGAATTCATCATGGAAAATCGTTTTTTGACGGAAAAAAAATTTCCTAATTTGCTGTCAATGTTCATCAGAGAAAATAACATTTTCTATGGCTTCTGGATGACGTGCTCTTCGGCACTTGACTCGAAACTAGGTGCACTGTGAATTATTCCGTTTGACACCGCGCGTCGATGAAATGCACCACGCAGGGAAGAGTCCGGTAGTGTGTCTAACAAGTTCACCGGGGTCTGGGTCTGTGTGTGTGCACGGAAGAAAGCGAGAGAGAGAGAGAGAGAGAGAGAGGGAGAGAGAGAGGGATGAAAAAAAAAGCAGAGTATCTAGATCGAGAGCCCCGGGGGGTGGGAGCTCGTGAAGCATGAGGAAAAAGGATTGAAAGAGAGACTGAGAGGAAAGTCAGAGTGGCCGATAGGCAACTGCTGAGAAGATGAAACGTTTCGCCCAAAAACACTGGTCCGAGGTGTGAATTTGGAAAAGGAGGGAAGAAAAGCGACGACTGAGAAGGAAAAATTAGCGTCACACGTTCTTTGGAGTGAAAAATAAACTTTTTTTTTTCTGCAATATTTTTTCGCGACGTGTATCGAAATAAAAAATTGGTGGGTGTCTTTTGAAAATGATCACCAAGCTCGTGGTCGACCTCCCCGAAAGCCAGCTGTGTCGTGGCTCAACGTGGGGCTGCAACCCTTAAGGGCATAATTTACGTTATCAAGCATGACTCTCTCTCTCTCTCTCTCTCTCTCTCTCTCGCTCTCTTTGCTCCCTCGCTTTCTACCCTTCACTGAAAAATCCGTCTGCTATCCCACCAGGGCGTTCTACTCTCGTAACACCCTAACGGGGAAAATACCCTCTGTTTCGATAACGTTTAATTACGATTTATCGATGCAGTTACTCCCTCTCTATAGCGATATCTCTAGCCCTTTGGTACACACGAGCTATTGCTATATATGGACGTGACTACTTTTCCTAAGTAATCGACTTATCGTTTAAACGTTATGTACTCGCCAGCAAATTCACAAAGTCCAGAGCGATATCGTTCGCTTCGTAAAACAGAGATATTTGTTCTCTGCTGTTGAAATTTTATTTTTATTGACTTTCGAGTTTTAAACGAACGTGCAATGTGGAAAATGCACAGAGAGCTTCCCTTAAGGGCAGTGTTGCTGATGAAACGAAGCTCAACGTTGTAAACGCATCGTGATTTTTTTTTTTGCTCGAAGAATCGTGCAGGGAAAGTGGCGATTCTCGTTCTGGCGATAACAATCGTATCGGCGAGCATGGATCTCCATTATAATCGCCGTTATGTATAATGCACGGTTAAGCCTCGAAAATCCAAGATCTCAATCGTACTCGATGTGGTTTTTCTTTCTTTCTTTCATTATCTCGATCGACGTCACAGAAATAAGAGGATCAACGAGATGGACGCGAGTGGAAGGAAAGAACTGAGTCGCGGGGACCAGCCGAGTCACTCGGGGTGTACGTGATTATGTGGAAATTGATAAGTATCTTATCGAAATGCCTGAACCAACGTCGTTAATCATAATGTGCTCCATTATTTCGTAGAATCGTGAAAAAAATTATATTCTCGTCTGATTCATGGAAAATCGTTTTGCTCGTGTCCGGAGAATTTTTTTAATGGGAAGATTGCAAACCGTTGACGTAGAATTCAATTTTTTTTTGCCAGAAACGGCAAAAAGTTGAAAATTTCATCGGGAAAATGAATTTTCTCCGAAGAAAACGCGAAATTGATGAGGAAAATTAATGAAACGTTTGTGTAGCGAATCTCTCGCAAGTACCTCTCGCATTTTTTCGTACGGTGTATTGAAAGGCGAATAAAAATAGCGAAGAGCATTAGAAGTGAAAGGGCAAGAGGGAAGAGAATAAAGTGAAAAAAAGAAAAAAGATATTTAGATGTTCGTGAACGAGCGGAGAAGCGTCCGGGCGGGGAAGGGCGGGAGGTTCTTTCACTGCGTTGGGTTAAAAGAAGACACGAACGAGATGATGTTCGAGAGAGGCAGGAAAAAAGGTGAAGAAGGCTGGGCGAGAGAGATAGGACGAAGGGAAAAAAGCCATCGATCTTGCTCGGTTCTCGTGTCTTTTGAATCGAAAAAAGAAAAGTAAAGAAAAAAAAAGAAAAAAAAGAAAAAAAACGAAGCGAAGAGACTTTTCTCGTGCATTTTTCTCCCTCCCTCGTTTCTCTCTTGTTTATTAGGGACCTTGGACCATCCAGGCCTCTATTAAGTTGGTATCGTGATGGCGAGAGCTGAAAAGATCGACGGGCTGGATTTTTCTTGTGAAAAAATGAGAAAAAGGCTGAAGAAAATGGAAGAAAAGAAACGCGAGGGTGTTTTCATCCAGTCTAGCGTGTGATTCACTGAATTTCACGCCACCTTGAGGCGGAAAAATAAATTGGGCTTGTTGCGGATTGATAATAAACGTTTGTCCACGAGAAACTCAAAATAACTAGTGAATGATTTTTCCTTTCAAACCATGCAACCCCTTGAGCTCGTTGCTGTAAGAAAATAATTTTGTTAAGGGAATTGAAAGCTACAAAAACATTATACTTCCGGTGCTGTCTTTGCTGAACTTTTTTTTCGTTTTTTTTTTTTTTTACATGTCTCGTCTTATTCACACGTATTTTTCCACATCGAATCACTCGTCTCTCAGTCCCCTTTTTCATTACTCTCCTCGTTTTACTGCTTTTTTTTCCTACCCCTGCTTTTTACGAGACTCGGTTACGTGTTCTTTGTTTTCCAGTCTCCTTTGTTTTATCTTTTTCCCGAGAATTGTCACGACGCAGGGAGTTTCGACATCCACTCGCTATAAACTGACAACGCCATCCACTATATACAGAAAAGACAATTTATCACCTTTTTTTTCAACTTAGTTAGCATGAAATATATCGAGCAATAATTCACACGTCGAGTAACACGTTTAGATTACGTTCAACATTAAATTGACGTGCGAGCGATATTAAATTTTTTTTTTTTAATCCTCGGACTTCGAAGCGTTAAAAAAAATCATTTTTCCCAAATCGTAACATTTTACGAACGGAATCATTAACCCTTCGAGTATTTACACCCTAAAAGTGCATATTGGGTCAATTTGACCCAAGGCGTTTTTCAAACCGCTGTATTCCGGAAAAATGCATTTTTTTTTTTTTTTGCAATTTTTGTAGTAAATTTTCCATATATTTTATGGGCCTGAATGTATTTTTCGACTAAAACGAAAATGCCAAAACATACGTTGCGATTGAATGCGAAGAAATCGGTGGCAGAAAATTTTTTCGGGTCAAATTGACCCAGTGTGTACTCGCCAAGAGTTAAAAACCGTGAAACCGTTCAATTTTTTCGTCTGCAGAGAAAGCAAAGAAAGATGCAAACCCGCATGGGGATTGTAAATAATGAAAACATAATTAAACACCGAAAGCTCGACGTGCATGTTTTTTTCTTCCCAAAGTCCGGAGCAAAGTGGATCGAAAGACACGCAATATTTCTCGTCATACTAGAACCTCGTGATTTCTTATTTTTCATCCCCTTCCACTTGCGCGTCAAGTCGACATCCCGGAACAACTTTGTCAGGTCGAGTCACTCGACGAGGTGGCAATTCTGTCCTGACGTTGTACAAATTCCCAGCGACAAGGTTAAAAAAAAATGAGGCAAAAAATTCAAAAAAAATCGTGACAAAGTTTCATGAGTAGCGAAGAATTTTAAGGAAAAAAAAAAAAAAATACAAACCTGCCAACCAGGGGAATATATTAAGCAGTTAAATAGCCACAACGACAATAACAATTCAACGCGATCTAATGAGATGCTTGAAAAATTAATAACCAGTAATAATTAACAAAAATTAAGCAGGGACCAATAAAATAAATAAAATGAATAAAATAAGTAAAATAAATAAAATAAATAAAATAAATAAAATAAATAAAATAAATAAAATAAATAAACAAACAAAATAAATAAACAAATAAAATTAACAAAATAAATAAACAAATGAAATTAATAAAATTAATGAAAAAAGTAAAATAAACGAATTAAATTAATTAAATAAATGAATAAATAAACGAACAAAATAAATAAACAAATGAAATTAATAAAATCAATGAAAAAAGTAAAATAAACGAATTAAATAAATTAAAAAAATTAAATGAATAAAAAATATTAAATAATAATAATAATAATAATAATAATAATACGAGAAAAAGCGAGGGGGGTTGACACGTTATCGAAACAAGAGTGACGTTAGCACGTGGCTGGATAAGGGGATGAACCCATCGATCAGATATTAGGATTAGGCTAATCGCATTTGACTTGAGAGAGCGTGTCATCCTACGAAGTGGAAGGGCTTATCTCGATTTTGTGCGGTTTCCCGTGGCCCGAATAACCCACGAGAAAAAAGAAAGATACGAAGAAGGAGAGGAGAGCAAAAAGAGACTAAAAAAGTGACGAAAAATAAAATAAAAATGAGACAACGAGGCGAGAAAAAAAAAGGAAAGATGGAGGACGAAGGAAACAAAATGAACGCGAACCAAAACTCATATGTTCTGTGGTTAAATGTGATATAATGCTCGGCAAAAATTTCAAATATTTCAACAGACTGCCGAGCCACCGCTCTCTCCATATTTTTCATCCCCCTACTTTATGGACTGTTGGAATTTTTTATTCCGCCTATGTTTTGTAACCCTCTGCACCGGAGCTTTAATGTTTTTTCATTTATATAAGGAAAAATTTTTTCCTTAAAATCTCAATCGTTTATTTTTAATTGCCTGTTTTGCTTAATTGGATATGTCGTTGCTAATTAGCTCGTAGATCCGAGTCTTTCATCGCATAAGTCGCAAAGTCCTAAAAAAAAAAAAAAAAAAAAAAAAAAAAAAAAAAAAAAAAAAAAAAAAAAAAAAGAAATATCCGTTGTACGATACGTCGTGCAAGCGAGTCAGTGAAAAAAAGACTTTCATAGGCTCAAGCTCCTGTGTATACGCGATTTCATCGATCTGTTTGCACGAGGGCTCTGCTCACACGAGCCCAGACTTGCCAATGCTTTCTTTAGTCTTTTCCTTTGTCCCTTTTCGCTTTTGCAAGCCTCATGTATCTCGAAAACCTGTAATTACATTGTCTCCCCATTTTTTCCCTCATTCTTCCCTCAACAAAGCAAACTCCCACCCTCACGTACGCCAAGAAGATTTTAATACTTGAAAAATCGAGACTTTTTTATTTTCTTTTTTTTTTTACGCAAACACGCAATTTTTTTTTTTTTTTGAATTTTGCAAAATTTTCAAAAACGACGTTCGAGCATTTGAAAAATTATTCTCATCAAATCTTTAGATTCGAAAATCCACTTTTTTCGCAATTTTTCAAATTTCTCGAATTTTATGGAAATTTTTGGAAAATGGGGTTTCTCGTACCGCGCGCGCGATCGCTCGGAATATCGTTCGCTTGAAATTTGTGCTAATTTCTCGCTGGGCCAAGAACGTGGCCCAATCGCTGGTCCTCCCCTGCTGTCCCTCTGCCTACTCTGGCCCTTGACACCCCCTGCTTTGGTCCTCGTCCGTGCCTTTGTCGTCGGTGATTGTGAACCTCGCTTCGTGGCTTCTCTCGTCATTAATTGCATCGGGCTAGGAGGCCTCGACGAACGGAGCGTTATCAATCGTTCATATATACATAGTTGGCAGAGAGAGAATTGCGGCTTCTCCATGTGAAAATGTACGTGACACGACCGCAGATATTCTCTCCGAGCAGCAGTGACGCACACGTGTCTCATACTAAACCTAACATTCCCCTTATTCGAGCCTCCCCACTTTTCTATAATATTTCACCTGCAGTGTGCGAGGTCAGCGGCTAATACATAGATCCCGCGATGATTAATTATTTGAGTGGATCGTTACTTGATTGTCGTTGCAATTCTCAATCGGATAATTTGATTTTTCAATAATGGTAACCTCGTCGTGGCAACGCGACGTGTCATAATTCTCAATCAGGACAATAATTCAATTATTCGTAAAAATATTTCAAATTACATTCACCATTTAATTATAAATAGTGAATATCGTTTTAAATATTTGCATTATTTATTTATTTGTTTGTTTATTTATTTATTTATTGAATTGTTAACTAAATGAATTTTCATTAAATTCATTTATTACTCAATAAATGCAATTATTCGTAAAAATATTTCAAATGATATTCACCATTTAATTACAAATAGTGAATAATTTATTCGTTTTTTTGTTTATTTATTTATTTATTGTTAAATAAATAAATTTGTATTAAATTTATTTATTATTATAAATAAGTGCAATTGTTCGTAAAAATATTTCAAATTATATTCACCATTTAATTATAAACAGTGAATATCGTTTTATATATTTGTATTATTTATTTATTTGATTGTTTATTTATTTATTTATTGAATTTTTAACTAAATGAATTTTCATTAAATTCATTTATTACTCAATAAATGCAATTATTCGTAAAAATATTTCAAATGATATTCACCATGCAATTACAAATAGTGAATAATTTATTCATTTTTTGTTAATTTATTGATTCATTGTTAAATAAATAAATTTGTATTAAATTTATTTATTATTATAAATAAGTGCAATTGTTCGTAAAAATATTTAAAATAATATTCACCATTTAATTACAAATAGTGAATATCGTTTGAAATATTTCCATCATTTATTTATTTGTTTATTTATTTATTTATTTATTTATTTATTTATTTATTGTTAAATAAATAAATTTTTAGAAAATTTTTATCTTTATAAATATAAAATTACAAATATTAAAAATAATATTCACCATTTAATTATAAATAGTGAATATCGTTTGAAATATTTCCATCATTTATTTATTTGTTTATTTATTTATTTATTTATTTATTGTTAAATAAATAAATTTTTATTAAATTTATTTATCATTCAATGAATGCAATTATTCGCAAAAATATTTCAAATGATATTCTCTATTGAATTATAAATAGTGAATAATTTATTTATTTATTCATTTTCAAATTAATTTTTTAAAAATCAAATTTATTTATTATTGGATAAATGCAATGGATGCATTAAAAAAAATGTAATATTTGAACGAATGAGAGTTTGAAATGTGGGCCAGCCAACGTGTATTTTCTCATTACTTGAATCTCCAATACTATAATTAATTCGATTGTTTGAAATGACGATAGAAGAGCTCAGAGTGATAAGGAGGCGGAGGATCCGGAAGAGAGTAGAGAGCTCGTTGATTCGAGCTGTAATAGAACTCTCATCGTAATCCGTATATCTAGAGTTTGTTATTATGATATTAAATCGTCTATAGATATGCACGAATGCACGCACGAACGAACTAATCATGATGGAGATTTATTTCGAGATTCAATAAATAGGCGAGATAAAATGTTTCAGCCGAATGGTCAATGAGGTTACACCCTCTCGCATTACACACGTCGGTTAGCGTTGGGAGGCTTTCGAGCTCGATGCTAGAGAAAAAAAATTCTGTAGGGGGTGCTAATGACGTATGAGCTCCTTCCCAAGCGAATCCTTCTTCATCCCTCACGGTTATTCCTTCAAAAGATTATTTTTTTCTCGGTTTTCCTTCATTCATTAATTTCATCATTCGGGCTTCAATTTTTTGCTTTTTTATTCGAGCTCTCGCCCACCAGGAATCCCAATGAGTATTGTGTTCCTCTCATTCTCTAATTAAACAGAATCCGAACCTTCATTGAATTTTCAATCAATTATATTCAGTTTCAGGAATAATCTGTTTACTGGCTCCTATTATTTTGTGCTCTTCGACGTACCTCACCTTCCGGCAACTAATAATGATCAAGCAACTTTTTTCTTCGTGAAACAACAATTTTATGGGAATTATATAAATTCGAGGAACCTGCTTTACAAATTCTCAATTTTACTGCCAGCACAAGGTGTTTGCTGGAGAGAGAAAGACATTGATTGATTGATTGGGTCTAATTACTTCGTGGACGAAAATCCATCAAGCAAATGTACAATAATCATTACGAAATTCATTTTTACTCTAACCAGAGAAATACAATGTGCAGGGAAGTGGATATAATAGTTGATAATAATGGAATAACAAAATGATGCATGCAAGTAGAGGGGTGGGGGTTAATATTACGAATAACCAAATTGT
Organism: Hyposoter didymator; assembly: GCA_037952995.1. Taxonomy (NCBI): domain Eukaryota; kingdom Metazoa; phylum Arthropoda; class Insecta; order Hymenoptera; family Ichneumonidae; genus Hyposoter; species Hyposoter didymator. The sequence goes on from JBAJMU010000011.1 coordinate 4,681,009, forward strand.
CGAACAGCTAATAATTCGGAATTTTGGTATTCATAAAATTAAATAAAAGAAAAGTAAGAAAGTCGAAATCAAATTTTTCAAGTGACTAAAAATTCGAAATACAAAATAGCGAACGTCAAAACGGCGAGCGCCAAAATAACGAACGCTAGAATAGAATAGAATTCGTTATTTTGGCGCTCGCCGTTTTGACGTTCGCCATTTTTGACGTTCGCTATTTTGTATTTCGAATTTTTAGTCACTTGAAAAATTTGATTTCGACTTTCTTACTTTTCTTTTATTTAATTTTATGAATACCAAAATTCCGAATTATTAGCTGTTCGACAATTTGGTTATTCGTAATATTAACCCCCACCCGTTCGTTTCAAATAAAAATAAATTCAAAAAGAAAAATTGAAAGGAAAGAAAAAAGTAAAAAATTAAATTAATATTACAACTATACACAGGGAAAGATAGAGAGAGGGATGATTAATAACGGCTGTACGCGTATATAGTGTCGTATGAAACGGTCGGATAGGAACGCGCACCATTGTCCGTGCTAGCGACGTTACGGGGATTCGAGCATCGCTGGCTACTTGAAAGCCAACCACGACGATATTCCGGTATGAGGAAACCAATAAAACACATTTACCATAGGCAAAGGGCGAAGGCTCTACAAGGGATTGCGTCACATGGCTACAGTAGCGTTACGAAGCCTTGATACACGTTAACGTACTTTGGCCACCATTCATTCAAGTTTCCATGATTTCTCAAACTTTCAATCGTTCCTCTCCAGAGGTTAGAACGCGGGGAAAGCTTTTTCGGAATTGGAATTAACGCGATAATTTTTCCGGCCATGGTAATGATTCAATGTTGATGAAAGAGGAAAAAAAAGAATCCAACATTTTTGGTAACGTCGTTTTTTGAAATTTATGTACGATTTTGAAATCGAAGGAATATTCGGGCTCAGGAATATGCAGTTGTAATAAGCCATCGTCCGTGCCCTAGAAACTTTCCGTAAATCACGTTACGATATCGAATGTATGTACCAGTCTGTCGGGAAGGATTAGCTTTTGAGCTCGAATTTTCCCCTCGAATACCCTCACCAGAGTCGTTCTTGTAGTACCCAATTCAGTAGTTCGCTCGTTGATTATGTGTTGTTCATAGTTAGCCAAAAGTTGATTCATTCGTATTAGGAGCTTAAGTTGATTCAGACAGTCTGATGCTTACGGGGCTTTTAGTTAATGCTCGAATGGCCAACGGGGTGAGCTAATAATATATCCTGTCCGCAGACATCGCGCACGTATCACCGGTGGAAACGATTTATATACGTATCGTACAGAGTGTCCAGAAAGTCGTAGTTTCGAGATTGGGAGTCGATAGGATATAAAATTCTGAAGAGAAAAGTCCTGGGTGATTTTTTTCTGAGACGCAGGGTTCCCGAGATATTCGCCGTGATTGGTGTTGGCCAGTGGAGCGCGAAGACTCCTCTCCACTCTTGCGCGCCGCTCCTCCGCTCCCGAGCCCGCTGATTGGCTGTCACTTTCATTCTTCGATATATCAGCAACGCCTGGTCCGAGAGAAAAATGCCAAAGGACTTTTCATCTCGAAATTTCGGTGCCTATGTATTCAAACCATTATCGCATCGAATTTCGAGCACCTTGTGTACGCACATGTATGTTTTTAGACAGATGTGACAGCGAACGGCTTTTCTCCACTATCCTCTCCTCTTCTCTTGTGTATATTCGAAATTTCAACAGGCAAACGTTTCGTGACCGTTCGTCGATGCAATTTTCAGCCGAGCCCCGTGGTCCACGAGTCCATTGTGATGGCTTGGCGCGCTACCCCTCGTTCTCATGCCTCGTCCACGTATATATATCTCCCTATCTTTCGCATAGATATCAATTCGAGCTTCATGTACCGTGTACCTCATACACCTCGTTTCTCTTCGGTCTCTACTCTATTTTACCCTTCGGTACACGCACACCCACTTCCTCTTTCTCTCCCCCCTCCCTCTCTTTCGTCCTCTCTCCCTCGGTTTCTTCTTTTCTCTTCCTCTACCTTTCTCCCTCGTTCCTTTTCAAATGTATCCAATTAAACGTTGCAACAGTTTCTATCTCTGGGTGGACATTTCCTCTTACCTTTTGTTCCTCCGAGTGTCAGTTAAATTACTGAATTCCGCTACTTCCTCTCTCCCTCTCTTTTTCTCCGCACTCCGGGAGTCCTCTTGGCACTAATTATCGAAAATTGTACACCCTCGGGATTATTCTCGTTCTACTACTAAATAATCGTCGTGAACAACTCTCACGAAACTCCCATATACTGACCCACTAAAGTCGCCAAACAAATTATTCATTTTCCTAGCCCAAATTTATTGCATATTTATGCCAATTTATATTTACATTCTGCTCCGAGCTTCTCGCACTATCGCAACTTAACGAAACAAATATTTTTTTTTCATAAATTAATAATTATTCATAAACAATATTTCATAAAATAATAATTTTTCATAAATCACAAAAATAATAATCAATGAAAATATATCCATTTATTTCCATTTTTTTGGCAATTTCCAGGAAAACTTTAGCTTTTTTTCTTTCTGCGATAAAAATTCTAGAAATTTCAATAAAAATAATTAATCTTTAAGGGTCAAGAGGAAGGGGTGGCTTATCCTTGTACGTGCCCAGAAAATTGAGCAACGTCTGGACGCGTGCATATTCGACGATCGATCATTAAACGATAGAAACGAAATAGAACGAGAACGCTCTCGTAACTACAATTTGACACTTTGACATTTCGCACGGATTCCAAAAATGTTTTTTTTCCCTTTGGTCCATACAGCATCATGTACATATTGAATATAATTTTTGGCACCTTGGACCCGGGTCCACGGGCAATGTCACAGATGCTGCTTTCAGCAAATGCGTGAATTATTGTATTTCCTTTTCCACCTTTTCAATGAATTACGATCCAAATAACAAGCGTAGAAAATATTGCGCGCAAATCGTAAATGCCCCTTCAATTATTTACCTCGCGATTGAATTATTACACGCTCTAGTTGGCGACCCAATCAAAAATGTTGCCCTTCATAAATTTCATGCCAACGTTCACACGAAAAAACGAACAAAATTTCGTCTTTTTATCTCGGAAAATTAATTTTTCCGATCCGTTAGCTCGAGTGCGTTGGTTCGAAAAGAAAAAATGATTGAATCATTTATTTTTCAATTATTCCAATGAAATAAATGATGGAACTAAAGTCTCGTGAATGAAAAAATTCCACGAAAAATCGTCAAGCAATAAAAAAAAAAAAAAACGACGTTTTTTGAAAATTCGCACAAAACGGCGATAAAAAAATGTCGAGCTCCCTTTCATATCGCAGAAAATAAGGGGCAGTGAAACAAAAGTGTTATATTGCTCGAATGACCCGCAAGTATTTTTATGTTCCACCTCGTAACTCGACATTTTTTATGTCGCTCAAATAACCGTCGAACTCTCGCGGAAGTAAATTGGGGCAGCGACGAAAAATCGTGTTGGCTCGTACAATTCTTTTGACTGGCACAGCCACAGTGTGTGTGCTCATGTAGCCAATGTGACGTAAATAAATGTACAAAAGTGTTGGTACGAGTCTCGAGCGACTTTTCGGAGGGTGTGGCTCGTAATTCGAACGATAAAAGATTGATAATTACAGGGGTTGTCAGGAGCGAGGGTGGGAGGAGTCATAAGTCGAAGAAAGCTGCGTGCCTCGTCGCGGAAAATGAGAAAAAATTTTTTACCCTCCTCCGTGCTCTCTCCATCGCCTTATGAGAATATAACTCAATCATATTTATTGGAATGTCAAGGATCTTATCGCAGGACCTTTCCCGTATCGAAATTTCCTGCGTAACCTCATCGAGCAGATATTTTCGTGAGGCTTGAATTTTTCTACCAAAGTTTTTCGTGCTTTTTTACAAGATTTTTCCTTCTCAATAAAATCCACGAATTTTGCTGCTCCGATCTACAGCTCGCGACTCTCGAAAACATAATCTCTCTCGGAATAACAAATTGGTTTTAGGATCCTCCCGTTAAGTCCACGCGAACATGTGCACATTTTTAGTCGCTGTTTCGTTCTCCTTCTCGTTTTCATCCCCCATTGTCTAATTGTGGATTTACCAGTGAGCTACACTCCTCTTTAATACATGCAAATTCTCACGTGGATTGAAACACGAGTCTCACGGCCACTTGGACATTGGTACTCTAGAAAATCTCGTACCTGCTCCCCCTTTGCCTCAGTCTCGCGTCGCGTTTTCCCTGCATTTCTGCATACAAATGAAACACTCGTTGTATTTTACAACGCCCTCTGTTGAAACTCCATCCGCATGTGTGTGCGTGTGTAGAAATTTCGAGAATAAAGGATTTTACGATTACAGAATCCGAGGACAGTTGACGATGAATAAAATCTACCGTGCGATATAATAAAAAACGCGAAATATTTATAACACGAGATTTTAAACAAAAGGCGAACAAAAAAATTTTCAAATTTTTTTATGCACTCAGGACTCGTATAAATTTTTATATTCCACCAATTTTACAGCCTGCGAAAGAACGAAAGAAAATATTTGTCACGAAAATTGAAAATAATGGAGGCTCTCAACTTTTATATTCGTTTCAGTTTCTTTTTTTTTACTTTTTTAGTTTTTTTTTTCTTCATTTCGAGGCCTGTCGATAAGGGTTGAAAGTTTTCATCATTATTCTCTCTGCAAACGAAGGAAAGGTCGGATCCCAGCCTTAAGGGATGAAGAACGGAAGAACGTTTATAAAGCCACTGCATGTATAAAAGGAACATAGTAATCCATTCTCCAGCAGGCCAGCTACGGCAATTGCCCCGATGCTTATCGGTGCCGGTAATCACCCCTATTAAGACTCCCCCTCCTCCTCCTCCTCCTCCTACGCTCCCTTCTCACTTCCTTACACTCCTTCTCTCTCTCTCTCTCTCTCTCTCTTTCTCCCTCCAATCTTTTGTACTGCCTAGAATTATGAAACATCTGGGTTCTACCTCTTTCCACTGTTTTCTCCAGACCTCCTCGTATCACGCGCAAAAGCACACTCTTTTCCACCGAATTTGCATAACAATATCTTTACATCAATATTTAAGATTCGGGATCTCTAAATTGTCGATTCGTCATCCTGGGGCGAAGCAATCACTCTCATTCTCACGGACTTATCTTAATTAACTTTCCCTTTTTTTAATTTCACACAAATTAGGATCTTATAATATTTTATACTTGTGAAAAGTTGAGATTTTATGAAACTTTGTTCAATCAACTTTTTAGAAATGGAATTTCACGAGAAAATGATTTTTCTCAATAGTCAATGTGACCGCGCGATTGCAAAAATTGGACGGAATCATTTTGATTAACTTTTCTTTATTGAAATTTGAAATAAATTACGATTTTCTAGTAGAAATGTAATTGCACGAGAAAATGATTTTTCTCAATAGTCAATGTGACCGCCATTGCAAAAATTGGACGGAATCGTTTGATTAACTTTTCTTTATTGAAAATTGAAATAAATTACGATTTTCCAATATTTTCACCGGTGAAAAGATGAGGATGTATGAAACTTTTGTGTATAGAAAGCGCCGACGTAGTCACAAGGTTCTCCGATCGAATTTCGAATGAATTCGATAAATTTGTTAGAAAAAGTAGGAAAATGAATAATAACGTCCTGCCGAAATGTCATTGCACGAAAAAATGATAATTCTCAACAATCAATGTGACAGCGTCGGCTTTTTTCATTGAAAAAAAAACCGTGAATTCGATAAATCTTTCGATCTGTTCAGGTGGCAGTAGTATAAGCTCGTATTGGTCAGACATTTGGTTGTACAAGTCCAGGCTTGATCCCTTAATGTTTCGAGGATGAATCGAGGCACGTATGTGTCGTTTGTTCGAAAAATTGTCGCTCAAAGGCCTTTCGATGGGGGCATGAAATAAAATGGCGAAGCGAGAGGATCTCGGAGAGGAGAAAGTACGGTCTAAGGGGTGACAGTCTGTTTTGGTCAGACGGTGATTTCATTCTTTCCACATGGCGTTATATGGGTGGGGGGAATCGGTTTTATGTATGTATGGTATGTATCTACGTATACACAATTTGAAGAAGGCTGCAGCTGAAGGATTACTCGACTGACTGGTTACGGTTGGGAAAAAAGGTAATACCGAGGACGTGGACTGGTGGAGAGTCTGAGCAAGTCGACAGGATTGCAGCCGCCCACATACGCGTCTTTTCCAGCTGGGATAAGTTCGTTCCTTCGACCATTTTTTTGCCTTTCACGAGCTTGTATCGAAACCTGCTACACGTAGCGAAGGAAAAAAAAAAAAAGCCGAAGGATCGTTGGTCGTTTCAAATCTTCTCGAATCTCGACTCTGTCTCTTTCCTTCTCTTTCTATCTTCGTAACTTGTTTCGAAAGATCCACTGATCCGCTTATTTCACGACCCAATTTCTCTAATACGACATCGTCTGTTCCTCCCTTTTTCATTTTTATCCTCTACCCAAAAAAAAAACAAGCCCGCAGATAAATTCCCAATTTTTTCTTCGTTCCTGCTGCAGAAAGACATTTCGCTTTCCTGAATATTTTCATCCACTCATACATCATCCAAATATACACTCGATCTCGTAATAATAAGAGTTAAGAAGCTCGCGCGGGTTTGAGTGATTGACAATTTGACCGGAACTGTTCGTGCCCCTAATTAGAAGGTTAAAAGCCAAAAATAGTCCAACGAAATTTGAAGAAATTATTAATCGACTCCCCTAGGGAATTCCCCGCCAGAATTCATAAATAAATTTTCTCTTCCCTCATTCCAAAGCCCAACGATCGCACGAGCAACTCGATCATTCCAATTCTTCAAGTTCCCACCCCAAAAACCATCAATTTTTTCCATACTGAAAATAAAATTTTGTTAAAAATGCTCGATATTTTGTTGAACACGGTAAACTAAATATTTTCTTCATAATTTCCAAATATTCGTTAATTCGGCAGTATATTTGGTTCGTAACGAAATTGTCAGCGAAATTTGCGATTGGAACGACAAAAATTTGCTCCCGAAGAGACTTTTTACAATATTTCTTGTTCCAATGACATAATTTTTGAGATTATTCAAAAAAAAACGTTTAGTCGAACGTATCGAACAAAATATCCATCTTTTCCAACAAAATTTTGCTTTCAGTGGCACCTCCCCCTCATTCTCAATATTTTTTGTTTTTTTTTCCTCGTCTCAATATTAAGGACCCTTTTACATGTGAAACCCTTCTTCGTGGACGGTTCACGGAAGTGTATTTGCGGTTACGCGCTACCAAGCCTTAAGTTTCTCCGTCGAGGTTTTGTTTCGCCTGCGTACCTCGTGAATGAGAATCTCTCACTGATGCGATGCTAAAACCACCCTTTCGTGTACTCGACGTCATGCCCTTGCCTCAGACTCTATCAATATATACATATCGCTTTGTCTACCTATATATTTCCTGCTATATATAACTCTGTATTCAAACCAGCTAACATGACCGTAACTCCCTTGGTATGCNAGAGAGAGAGAGAGAGAGAGAGAGAGAGAGAGAGAGAGAGAGGGAGGAGAGAATTCCCGGAGACGTTCATGAACAGGACAGGCACGACAAACGCGTTCGTTTCGAAAGGTGGAAAGGGTGTCTGCTAGGAAGCATGGGAGGAAGGTTGGTTCAACTTTAACAACCCCATCCCTCTGAGTCTCTCTGTAAACTGCGTCCATCATCTTCGCTTCAAACGATCCAAATGTTTTTCCTTGTGAATTGCATGTAAACAGAAGTTGTAGCTTTGTTAATTGTCTCGAGTGTATAATTCGGGCATAAACCGGAAACAAACTCGAGGTTCATTGTTCGCTGACGTCAAATACTTGTTTGGGGGATGGTCAAGTGATTTTTCTCGCGACAGATTCCTGCCTTTAATAAAATAAACAAATTGCTCGTTGGAATTTCTAGTTTTTTTAAATCCGCTCAACATTGTCTCGCAGCAAATTCTGCTTGAAATTTTTTTTACCATTTTGGGATGAAACTCTCGTGGGAAACGAAAAAAATTATACAAACATTGTTTTTTTTTCCTACTCCCGTGTCTTCTTCCTCTCTATCTCGTAGATCGTGCTCGTTCTCTCGCATTCCAGCGGATGACCGAACTCGGGCTCATCCAGTGGGATTAATCATCCGGTGTGTGTGCCCAGGCGTTCATGCGAGCTTTCAAATCCCCAGACTGCATACATCCCCCTTTCTCCTTCCCTTTCACTTTCCTCTCTCTCTCTCTCTCTCTCTTCTCTTTACCTTGGATCTCTCGCAGAACACACACTTGTTTCAAATACAAAAGTAGGCTAATACAGCTCAGAACCAAGTCATCATCAAGTTTGGTCCGAGCCAAAAGCTAGGAAACAAGTACAATAAACGATGCAATAATAAACATAATGACGAATAAATATTTACACAGACAAATTGAGCGAAAGCGATTAAAGTTTAAAGTAAATCGAACAAATGTTAAAATATAATAAGTTTCCTTGTCCTCCGCATTGACTTTGTCAGTGTCGAGAAATATTTCGCCGTACAACGAAATATTTTTGCAACGATTCGTAAGCTTCGGCAAGATGAGCAGAAAAATTAAGCTCGCAGCGAACGGCGAGCGAATCAATTGATCGCACAAGTCTGAATGAAGTTGCTTGTTGATGGAACGAGGAATATGAGGGAATGATGAAAAAAATTGCGAGGTGGAATACGTAATGTGGAGGGAGGGGGGAGGGGGGGGGGATAAACCGAGAGAAATGCAAAGGCTTCGGAGAGAAAATGGAGATAAAAAAGGATTTACCGTATCGGCCATTCCAACAGAACCATCACAAATATTCGTATATAGAGATTGCGGGATTAAATGAACCAGAGAATCAAGTGGGTACCCAATTTTTTTGTCACGGACGAAAAAATGGATTTTTTATTTAATTATCGACAAACGAATTTCGTTCTGTATCAAAAAAAATCGCGTCCATTGTTTTTTTTCTGGTTTTCTCGACATTTTTCATCGTCCATTTTACCCCAGTGGTCCATTTTCATCCCTTTCACTTTTATATACATTTATACTAACTATGAAACACGTTGGTGAATAAATGAATATCTGATGAACGAAATTCGCGATTGTGAATTTATATGCTCGTTATCTATTATTTTTCATTATTTTCCTCGCTTTCTATATATTCCAAGATCACTTCTCGTCGTATTCCTCGATTCGTAATCCCAGTCTGCCGCGAAGGAAGACGCAAAAAAAAAAGAGAATAAACGGAAGAAAAATCGCAATACTTTTGTCAGAACCGATATGGCCCGAATTCAATGAGCTCCGCCGTTTCACCCAGCACCCGCGTGTGCAGCTTGTAAACCCCGGAAGCTCTCCCTATATTCCTCCGAGACGGAGCTTTGATTAAAAAACTTTTTCCTCCTCACCGACGCGCCTTTGCACTAGAAACCGAGCGAAAGAAAAAAATGTCTCTTTTTTTTTGTTTTTTTTTATTTTCTTTATTTTTCTGCCGTATAAATATGAACGCGACAGAGACATTAATCGATTCGTCACGGTGCTCTTCGAGCTTTCGTACAAAACGTATGGACAATTTATCAGAATCGTGATTTTCCTTCGAAAGAAATATTGAAACTTTTATTTTTTTGGGCCTGATTGGAAATTCAATTTTGCAATCACGATGTAATTAATTTTTATTGATTTAATTAATCTCAAAAATTCGAGGTAATTCCGCGGTGATTTTTTTTCCTCCCCGATCCATTTGGTTACATGAATATTTGATTATGTTAAATTCAACATTTATTCATGTAACTGATCGTTTATCAAATTTCCTTGATAATTCGCGACATACTCCGCGATATTTATTCTCCGCCCACCATATTTTTGCGTTTTCAATATTTATCGAGCTGCTTTTTCAAAAATTTTGTCGTCACAAAAATCGAGGAAAAATGCGAAAACAAATATAAAGTCGAATATAAACTTCTCGTTCGTTGAAATATTTTTCCTAAAAGATTCCAGCGCCGAAAAAGCACAGAAACGTTACCAGCAGCAACATTTGGCGAGGGTCGTTCAAGGATTAAACTGTATAATCCTGTGTAACTGATGAAACTCGTTCGAAAAAGCTTTTGCCCAACTAATTGGCCTCGTTGATCGACGCGGAGGAACGATTTTAGGCAAAAGCATTGACCAACCTTTTATACCAGCACTCTAACACTTGCGGTAGGCGATTGCATTTTTTCTCTTCTCGTTCTCGCTGTTCTCCTCAATCCTCTTCGATCTTGATAATTCAATTTTTTTTCCAATAATTATACCCGCCGCTGTATCCAATCATTTTTTCTCTCCATCATAATTACAAATTTATGTGAAACATGAAAAGCCATTTTTCAACAATAAAGCCTGGCAGAATTTTTAACGAAAAGAATTTTGTAGGAAATTTCGTATCGGTAAAATGATGGAAATTGCTGGTAAACAATGAACGTCAATAATGAAGTTGATTGATTCGAATAAATCAATAAACAAAACCCCATAGAGGTTGAGTGTAATATTTAAACGAACAATTCGGAATAAATTCCGCTGGAAATATCGAGATTATTGGGAGGAAACTATGGCGGAAATTTGTCTGATATTTTCGAGGAAATAATATCTAGCAGAATTTTAAACTTTTCCCATAAAATTAGTTGATGCGATGTGCTCACGTAAATTCGATATTCCACATGGGCATTTGTCAAAACTCATGCTTCCCCGAACAAGTTGATATTTAAGGGCTTACACGAGAGCAGGATGAGAGAGAAATAGTCTGAATATTGGAAGGTTGCTGTTTCAAAGTTCAGAGATTTTCCGAGGCTCTATTTCCATCCCCCTGATTAAACAAGCTTGCGAGAAACTCCGATCGATCTCTTTCTCTCTCCCTCGTAATGCAATGTTTCATATGTACATTGCTACACGCGCGCGCGGTCAATTCGATATGCAAATATAAGGCCAGCAAACCTGTCAGCCAGTGCGAAGAAGAGGAAGAAAATAGGTTGGCCAAGAGAGGGATGAAAAGGGGATGAAAAAAAGCTGTGATAGGGTTTTGGGAGGACGATATTTTCCTGGGAGCTTTTTCTCTCTCTGGCTGAGTTTGACTGGGCGATACCGCGAGCTTGTATTTCCGGAGCGAGGGGAACCGATGAAAATAGCGCGTGAATGTGCGCTCCGCAGTAGTAACAGCCTGTTTGCTCGTAATCACGGTTATTTAGTGTCCTCGAGTTTGCTCAAACGTTCACGTTTTTTTTTCAGCCCAACCAACCATCCGACAAAACTTTGGCTCTCAGATCAAATTTTTCCCAATTTTTTTCCTCCACCCCCTGCGACGCATGCGATATTTTTTTTGCCCCCGAGCTGTTTCTTTTTTTTTACCTTGTACATGTTTATTTTTATGGGAGACCCTGAGAAAATTCACGTTGCACAGTGTGTCGCTGAAGTTGAAGGAGCAAACAAATTGTTGGTGAATTTTTAATCAATTTTCTCTTTATTTTTGTTTGTGCAGGAGTCGAGCTTTCTTTCCGAGACTCGTGACGAACAATGCGCCATGGCGCGTGTTCTGGTCAACGCTTTCCTTGCCAAACGATTATCGATTATTCGATGGATCACTCGTTAATTCTCAGGGACAAATATTTCTCCCTCTCCTCGTTCAAAATTGTGTGTTTTTTTTGTTTTTTTTTTCTTTCTTTTGCTCTCTTCGTTATAAAATACAACGTCACGTGGAAATTAAATTCGGAAACTCGCGATTTAGCTTTACCTCCAGAACCACGTACCCATGGAATTCCGTTTGCCTCGGGCGTGGCCAAAGGTTCCTCTCGCCTTCTCTTTCTTCCTCTACCAAAGAGGCTTACTACGTCGAAACACGCTAGAGCTCCTTCCTATATCCTGTTAAATATTTAAAGGTACTTATTCGACCAACCAAACGACCATGTACCTTTCCTTCCTTTTATTATCATTGTTGTTATCATTGTTATTTATCCTCGACGAATTTTAGTCGTTGACAACTGCTGGAGGACGATCGAGGCCGAAATCACAAGCAGCAGGACTGGAGGGACGAAAAAGGCGAGAGAAACTCATGAATTTTGACTGCCCGTGAAATTTTTCATTTTATTAACAAAAATGTGAAAATGATTTTGTACAAAAATTCAGAAAGAGCAATTGTTTCATCAGGATTGCAGGTTTTTTTTTTTTGCTTACCTCTTCGTCAGGCTGCGTCGCTTCATCGGGAACGCATGTGGAACGAANTCATCGGGAACGTATGTGGAACGAAAATTGCCAGAGTTTCCGCGTGCGCGGTAACATTCGATTTCATGAATATTTCAGTTTTTTCACGATTAAAATTTCCATCTGCACGCTCCTTTCTCGCACCTTCGGCGCTGCGCGCGGTTCTGCGGTTGTGTGTTGTTAAAATTTGTAAATTCATCGTCAAGCAACGTGCAACTCCGCCCCGCGTGCATTCAAATTGTCCGCGATGAAATTTAACCCGTTTATGCGAATTTACTTGATTGATATTGCAATTATAACAAACGTCCCAAACATTTTCCATCTTTCAACAATATATTTCACAACAAACAACAGCCTCGTTTGTCGCTATAAATTTTGACCGAAAGCTTATTGATTTTCCGTTGGTAAATTCACTGCCGAATCGCCGTCGAGATATTCGTCATCGCAGAATCACGATAAAAAACTCTGTTGGAAAGTTACGAAAGAAAAAAAAGTAACATTTTTTTTTCCTCGTGAAAAATGCATGGATATCGATGGGGAAAGAATTTTTCGTAGCAAGCGAAACACACATTTTTCGATGTGTTACCGAGTTGCCAAGTTTTCTAAAATATCTGTGAATTTTCTATGAGTTTACGGCGAGGCAGCGATTCAATTTTGAAAATAGCCATTTTCGAGATAAAAAAAACTTTTGGCTCCGCCATTATTTTCGTATTGTTGGAAAAATTTGAGCAATCTGCGTCGAAACCTCCGCGTCGTGACGAGGATAAGTCTGCGATGCGCGCGTATGGCACAAGATTGAAGCTGAGAATGAAAAAAGTTTGCCCCTGGGGTTGCTCGAGGGGTCGCGGGGAGAAAAATAAAAAGAAATAAAAAAAAAGGGGATGACGGGGTACGTATACGAGGGCAGCAGGTAGTTTTTTGTCTTTTTCTCGTTGATCGAGAAAAAGGGATAAGAAAAGAAGACAAAGTGTGTAGGAAAGCAGGATGAAGTCGTGTTTCGCACCTTTTGCTTGGAGCACAAGAGCCGCGAGGAAAAAGCTTGAGAAAAAGCATTATCGATTTAACTCCGAGGAGGAAAATGAGTGAGAAAGGGGAACGAGGTTCGATAGAGAGAAAAGGGCGCTGGTTTGTGGGCTAGTAGGAGCGCTGTGAGGAACGTTCTCGTTAACCTGATCACGTACAACGAGGTTTTGACGAGCGCCGACCTTAATGCCCAACGCTTTCACAGCCATCCCTCCTCCTCCTCCTCCTCGCCCTTCCATTCCCCATCCCTTAAATCTCTCCAACCCTTAAATGAGAAAAGCTCCGTCTGGTTCCACTTTTTTTCTCATCATTCGGCGATGCTTTTTTCTTGCTGTATTATCCCACCAGCGGCTTGATACTCTCGCATCGCGATTCCACCTTCGACAAAAGAATCACGTGACGCATATCCCACGAAAAGAAAAAGCCTCGCGATTCGTATTTACGAAAAATTAAAACAAATTAATATTTTCATCGCTTTTTACGCGAGACTCGTAAACAAATGTGAGTATCGAAAACAACGAGATTGCAAGCTGCGCACACCCTTTCCAAGGATTACCTTTCGCGAATGCACGCCAGAAAAATCCTCAAAGTGAAAAAAAAAANAAAAAAAAAAACATGGAAATCCAATGAGAAGACTGCCCGCAGCATATTGTTCCAGGCAAGCAAACAATGGCAGTTTTTTTGTTTTACGAGAAATGTGCAGTGAAAAACTCCATACGCCTCATTATCCCACGAGCCTCTAAATCACGATACCCCATTATTTCATTTCAACGCAAGTTTCAATATTTTTCATCCACTAATTTTTCGCTAGGAATTGAAAATGAAATGCTAATAGCAACGCGATAAGAGGATTGAGATTCCGAGGGTGAGAGAACGCGAGGATCGATGGAAAAACGAGGCTTCGTAGTGAGAGTTATTTTTCTTGTTCCATTCGCACGTTTTATTATCGATACTTTCCGGTTCTTATAGTTTTTCTACTTCCTTTTATTTCACGTCGTGCGACTATTCGCCGCTTGTATCACGCGGTTCGGAAACTCATATAACCGAGATATATCTCTCCCGCGAATCTATACATTTGTAAAGAAACATGCAACTTTTTGACATGCACTATTTTACTTATAGGCAACGTCTCCAAGTTCCTTTTATTTGCTTTCTCGATGTAACCGCTATAGAGGCGGATCCCACTTGCCGTTATTTTTCCACTTCCAACAACAGAGAGAAAAAATATACGCGCGGCTTTACGATCACTCGCGAGATGCGTCTCGTTTTTCATCTCGATGTTGTGCAACTTGTTCTTCACTCTTTTCTCCCTTTTTTTTCTCTCTTTTCTTTAAAACTAACGAAAACATAAAAGACACGTTTATGGATGAGCATTCAAACGGGAAAGCATCTGAGAGTTTTGCTCCCTGCGACTATCAATGCTTGTTCAACCAGAAGACGTTCCATGTTCAGGTAACGGGGTGGGGGAAAAAGAAAACAATCTCCAAGCAGCTGGAGAGGCGAGTTATTTTTTTTTTTTTTTTCACAATTTATTTGAATTTTTACTGATTTTTTGTTTTTTTTTTTTTTCATTCGTTTGTTGATTCTCTTTGGAAACACGGTGAGGGAACGATCCATGCCAATCGGGCGAGCCCATACGTATGAAAATGTATCGAGGTAGCAGTCGATATTTCGGTTGAGCCTCGGGGAATCACCGAAATGGTTTCTTGTCGAGTTTTTCGCGTCTCCGGTACGAAGCTGCGTCAGCGAGAAAAGTTGAGCTTTTTCGGTCTGGACACCTGTGACCTCGCTTTTTCCACTAGTCCCATTTTTCTATTCTCTCACACATCCTGCGTCCCTCGATATACACGCGAGGGAATTTTGCTCGTTGCGATTTTCTTCCGAATATTCCGAGTGAAAAAAAAACTGGACAATTCTTTTCAAAGTGAGGGAAATGAAAAAATGAACGAATGGGAAATAAACAACCTGGACAACGAGATTTCGGGGCAAACTTACGAAGAGAGAAATAAAACGTTGGAATCTGTTCGTCACTTGCGTTTTTCGTGTTTCGTCGATCTCGAGCAAAAATTTGTTCCCACGTGGACATGAAAATATTGTAAAAAAAAATATGAATTTTTAGCAAGTTAGCCTCAAGGCTGGAAAGACCGTATTGGCAAAATTAAGGGTTGTTTTTTAATTTTCAAGTTATAAAGCCGAGACAGAGGTTAAGGCAACAAGTCCTTGACTGAGTCGTCAAGTCCCTTTGAGCAGCTCGACGTCTATGTGTAGTCTTCATCTCTTGCGACATAACGTTCTCTTTACAACCCTTAACTTATGCGACAACAGCAGCTATCGCACCCTCCCTCCTGCGGTCATTTTTTTCTCCTCTCTCTCTCTCTCTCTCTCTCTCGCTCCCTGTTTCCCTTTGTCCGTCCGGGTGTTGCAACGACGGCAGAAAATACTTGGTTCGCTCGCACCCCCTTTTCTCACCCTCTCGCACACGTACGTCGTGATGCTCCTTTTAATTTATTTATCACCAACAGAGGAAGCCATGTTTGCAGTGTCAGGTGTACGCGTACACGTTTCTTTTATACTCTGCGCGGAACACTCTCTTTCTTCCTCTTTCCTGCCCACCCACCCTTCGCTTCCTCTCTCAATCTTTTTTTTTTTCTGGCGTACCAGAGGGTTGTGCCTTGCTCGACGTCGCCACACGTGATCTGCATGACGATGCAGAGATTGTGTGACCAGGGAGCTCGTACGAGGAATGGAATAAAATGGAGAAGGAGCGAGAGGCTGATAACTCTTTGTCATCAGGCTGAGAAAAACATGCGGGATGACGATGACGATCGTCAAGCCCAAAAGCACAAGACCCAACTCTCTTTCGATCGGAATGATTAATGAATTTCAAAGATTGATCGTTCAATTGAATTTATTGTGCAATTAAAATCCAACTGAATATTTCCAAGCCTCATGATCGTTTGCTCGTGGAAATCGATTCCTTCGCATTCATTCACCAAATATTTTCTCACTCTCAAAATCCTTCCTTCTCCTTAATCTCGTGATAAGAGATTTCCGCGTCATTTTTTTTCTTTTTCTTCTTGAATTATTAAATTTCAAGCCCAGAGTATTTATTCACCTTGCTGAATATGAAGAATCGTGCGATAGAAATTCGCGGGCGTGCGTGCCAAGTTTTTCAGCCTGATTCATCAAGTGGCATCGAGCCAGCCACTTTTTTTTCATCAACATTTTTTTTTCCACATTCAGTTTCATCGCTTTAACCCGAGCGAACAACTTTCCGGGATTCATGACATTTTTTCCCAAAGCGATCACCCTGGTTATGCAATTCCACGAGCAAACTCGACTCGAGCTTTCCATTTATTTCTGAGGACACGATCGAAATTTCTAATCAATCGTCGTTGTTGTTTTATCAATTTTTTATCGTTTTACAGGAAAACGGAGATCCGGAGGAATCAATATCGAGCGAAGGATGAACCGAACGCTTTAGGCTGGAGTAGAAACTCGAAAAGTGACGTATCGTGACGTCATCATGAGGTTACAATTAATATTATTGATAATCGTATGCGAAGGGCAGCTCTACATAAACGGTAAGAATAATCAGCTTCTCAAACAATTTATTGGACAAATATTTTGATTAAAAATGAAAAATAAGGAATAAAAAAATTTCATTTGGTCTATGGAACCATTAATATTTGCCTCGAACGAGCACAGAGTCGCGGAAGAGGGTTATTTATTGGGGGATGATACGGCACCTATGGCTTTTCTCCAAGAATCTTTTGGTTATTCCGATTTTTTGTCCTCGTTCTTTTTTTCTTCTTCGTTTCAGTTTTTTTTTCTTTTTTTTTTTTCTTTTTTTTTTCTATCAACCCTCGTTGGCCCCGTTGACGAAGGCGCCATGGGGTTTTTTTCCGTCTTCCGAGCCAGCGCGAGAGCCTCGCTGCGTCAAATAAATTATTCGCCCACAGAGCCATTACCCGGCCCAGAAACGCTGGAACGGATCCAGAAGAGCCATTCCAGTGGTCACGTTCCTTTCTCACTCGCGCTCTCACCCTCCCGCTCTCCTTTTATCTCTGTCTCTTATTATTCCTTCATTCTCGCTCCGGCTTTTATCCGGAGCAGCGTCGACGGCGCCGAATCAGAGAGAACCTACACGAGCGCGAATTTGTAAAGGGCATTTCACCACCAATTTCCATATCATCGTCCCGGCTCTTTTTTCTCACCGATCCAAACTCCTCCTCCTTCATTTTCATGACCAACGAGTGTAAACAAATTAAAATAAAAATTATCAAAAAAATGACAATAAAAATTCATAAAAAAAAAAAATGTTAAAAATAAACAATGGGGACAAATTTATCAAACTGGAGAACAGGCCAACCGTCTCGAACGCCAATACCTTGTCGTTATTCCAGCTCAAAATTGCGCTTCGGGTCTTTTTGACCCCTAGCAACCATGAAGGGTTAAAATTGCATGGAAAACCATAAAAAAAACCATAAAAGTCTATGATGACGTTTTTATTCCTCGTTGCTATTCAGGATTCGCTAAATTTTTCAATTCGTTACATAAATGTTCGAGGCTGCGTACATCTGCTGTTAAGCAGGAAGTTGTGTTTTCCACACATTTCAGAGGCTCCCTAGTTTACGTCAATCTCACGTCCACCGCTAAAACACTTAATTCTCCTTGCACACTGGAGAATCCACTCTCTCTCTCTCTCTCTCTCTCTCTCTCTCTCTCTCTCTCTCTCTCTCTCTCTCCATCTCTTTCTCTTTCGCTCTGGCTCTCTCCGTGCTCTCTCGTGTTTTATGGCGGACTGCTAATTTCCGCTTATCGTGTTCCAAGCCGACGTTCATCGAGGTAGAGAGAGAGAGAGAGGGCGAAGGAAAGACCGAGAGCAAGAAACAAACTTTGGTCTCTGACTAAACACGCTTGCCAACTCATCGAACAAGTCTGCCTCGCTTCCTGCGTCTATATCTTCGACTACAATGTCGACGTATCGGGAATAAATAGAAAAAACGTGGAAAAGATGTACGTACTCGGAGAATTCATTGCACTTGGCAGAGCTTTTGTCGAGAACGAGACAATATGCAGCGTTTCATCGTTTTTCTCAATTTTTAAAATTATAAAAATATTATTCGAGCCACCGATTAGAAAAGTTCGTACAAAAAATACAAATTTCGTATTTAAATATTATTTAATATTTCGGAGCTCATCCGAAATGCAATTATATGATGACGTGGTAGCGCGATAAAACGTGTACGATTGTCCCGAATATATTTTCGGTCCAGATGAAATATTTGCCATATTTTTAATTTTTTTAATTACTCGGATAATTCGTTGAGTTTTTCCATGTGGCAGAGATTTGTCGAGAACAAGACAATGGTGCTGGAGAGGCAAGGGCTACTCGCGAGCGTTTCGTCATTTTTTTTCGAATTTTTAAAATTAGAAAAATGAGGCGAACGAGGATTAGAAAAACTCGTATACAAAAGACTCGTTCCAAGGATCGTTTTCAACTTGCCACGGCCATTTGTTATTCAGCCTCGATGTATATATGCCGCAATGCCTGATGCAAAACATCGCGACTCGTATCCACTTTAAAAAGCGATGTCACAGCCATTGAGAATCGAGTTTATGAGATTTATAGTACACGAGCTGCTTTTTATAGACTCGAGGATGTTACTCGCGAAATAAAATGCACATTGACGTCATACATTAATCCAGAGCTCGTGCATAATCGTTGTCGATTAAGAAAAAAACTATTGTCCATTTGGCCTCCTCGTTATTTTCGTTCTTCATCATTCTTTGCATCTATTTTCAGTTTTTTTTCCTTTTGTCGAAACGTTCACGTTTTCGCTGTACGAGCGAAGAGCCCGAAGGAGATTCCCACGTGGCCGATATTTGTAGGAATTCTATAAACGAAAAGCCATTCCGATTGTATGCTGTGTCGCGCGCGCGTGCGCGGAAAAATATAAATATATAGGTGCGCGAGGTCGTTGGTTGTGAATTATGGAAAATGTTGCTCGAGAGTTTCTCGAGATGAGGCTATTTTGGGGGAGCATACACAGCCCCGGAAGTGGCGGAGCAGCTTAGCTCAAACGGCAACATTATACGGGAATAGTTGTTGTAACAACGTGCTGGCGATAATTTAATACGCGAGGCGAATGGCTCAAGCAAGCCTCTCTCCTCCTCCTCCTCCTTGTCAACGGTTAAGGCTTGTAAGAGGGCTTTTGTGCCAAATGGACGCGAAATGGGAATATCCGCACACAGACGTTAATAGTATATGGAAGAAGGAACAATTAGAGAGGGCTTCGTACTGAGAAATTGTACCTAATGCATCCCTAAAATTAGAGAGACTCTCATTACGTGTTAGTAACCAGTTTATAGGTGAACCGTTCTCGACCCTTGTCTGAGGAAACATTTTCATCCGCATGACGCTCACCAACAGACATTGACAATCCCCTCACTACGGTTAACCACTGCTCCCGCCCTTATTCAACCTTCCGACTCAACTGGCTCACTATTTGTACAGGCTTTTCCAACCCCCTTAATTACAACCCTAATTGAAACCTTCCATTCCCATTTTCCTAATCATCCCACAAGTCCAGAGAGGAGCCGCTTTTTTTACACTAATTTCCATTCAATTTTTCAGCCAAACGAAAAAAAGCACAAATTTCTTTCGACGATCGAGTTTTTATTTTTCTCCACTAACTTTTTTTTATAGATTCTGGAAATTTTAAGAAAACCACTCATCGAATTATGACCGAGTCTTGTTCCAATCAAACCCTTGGGTCAATTTGACCCGAGTCGTTTTTCAAACCGTTCTATTCCAGGAAATGTATAAATTTTTTTTTCGTAAATTTTCTTTTTTACGAAAACAGGAATTTAATGCCAACACATTTGGTGGGGTCAAAATGACCCGGTCCGCATTCGAATCCATCCTCATTCATTCGAGTTTTCATTCGATTTCAAAGTCAAAAACAAAAAAAAATAGAAATTGAACTGGAAATTCGAATTTGGATGTTTTTTCGCAGATTTTTCGTCTCGATTCGAAGATTGTGAGTAACGGTCAGTCCGTAGAGTCGTCAACAAGACCTTTCAGTCCCTAGCTCATTATTTTCAGTCCCATTTTGGAGAGAAAAGTGAAAATCCACTTTCCTCTGCAGGATTTGCCGATTAAACAGTTTCCAACAATTTCGAAGCGAATTTGGGAATATCCTGCTGTTAGAGGGGCACCTATCTGTGGATTATGTCGCGCTCTATCGGCCTTTGTCTCATCCTTTGTTATCAGATGTACTCCTTAGAGTTTCACCATCGGCGCATGCTCCCCTCGCCCGTTCGTCATACTCTTCTTCGTCGTGTCCTCTGTAATAATGCATCCGATGTCTAGAGTCTATTGTGTCCTTCCGTTAATCTTGTCTCGATCCCTTAGTTTGCAGCGTATTATGCATTAATTCGCATACATCGAGCAACGAGGTTAGGGCCATTTCTGGTGCAATTAACTACGGTAAAGGGAAGTATCCAAATTAGCACGTCAAAGCTTCTGCAATGTCTACAAGCAGCTGCCGCGTATACGAGCGCAAGAGGATTTCGTCGGGATATTAAAAAAAAAAAACAAAAATCCTTTAAAAGAGTAAAAATTGGCGAGAAGTTTGAACGAATGAATAAATAATTATGGCGAGTGAAATTTCATTGAAAATTCAAACGAGTCCGAAAAATCTCGATTTTGGAAAAAAATATTGCGATAAACTGAATTATTATTTTATTTCTTCGGCGAAACGAAATTATCGAAAGATGTCACTTTTTTCATGCAATTTTTCGGTAAATAAAAAAAAATGAATTTTTTTTTTTGTAACGAATAGAAAAAGGCAACGATTTTGAAAAAAAATGTGCAACTTTTGGTTTCAGAGAGCTATGCGAAACAGGAGAAGGAGCAGAGTACGAATAACGCGGTGGTGTTGGTCGAAGGAACGAACGCCCGAGGCAACGAGGATGGGAACGAGGAGGCTGCGTTGACCGGACCGGTCAAGGAGGTCACAGCCCAAACCGGTGGAAATGCCAATTTGCCTTGCAAGTTTACCGACGCCGGAGGTGCTACCGTGAGTATCTAATATTAATCGTCAAAGTCAGTAAACCTCCTCGTTATCGAGGAGCCAAGCAAAAGTTGACACGCTCCTTCGCTCGCGATTCCCACGAGCAAACAAAAATTCATCGCTTCATCCACAAAATCGAAATCGCTCTAACGAGCTAATTAATCTTATGGCTGATTAAATGTACGACCGTTCCAATTACGACGTAAATCCTTCTTCACTCAGTTTCGGAATAATTTCAATTTCAAATCAACATTTCATTTCTCGTGATGGATTTTCCACCAATGCTTTCTATTTGGCGTTATTAAAATTCGCTTTTAGTGAGAAAATGCTCGATTCAATTGTTTAGATTCCGGTTTTTCAAGTTCAAAAAAATTCGAAAAGCAATGAAAAGCCCGATTAATTAATTAACGATGATTTATAATTAATAATTGCCAATTAATGAATTAATTATTAATAAATAAACAAATAAACTTTATCATCATTTACTTGGATCGAATGATTGAGTTATTTGTTTGGATTAATTAATAAATTGCGAATGTCCAATCAGATTAAGTAGAAACGTGTAAATAATTATTTTCATCTCGTTTTTCTTCACAAACTCCATGTGACGATGCTTCATTTCCCATGACATTTATTCCTGACTCCAAAGTCCTCATTATGACTCGAAAATATTCAGAATAATTGGCAAAGCATCAAATTTGAACCTCGGAACGTTAAGCTTATTTTTTTTTTTTGTACATACTCCGGTAATCCGGGGTCTGACAGACCCCAATTTTGGAAAATTCATTTCTCCGGTAAAATTGAACGAAAAGCGTTCAAATTGGGCTCATTCTCTTCGTTTTTCAATGCAGAATCACGTGAGCCTCGGGCAGTTTTGTTTAAAGTAAAACAATTAGTCAAAAATCCTCTAAAACCATACGCCGGGGTCATTTTAACCCCAAGTTACCGTTCAGGCTTAATTTTGATTTTACAAATGTGTTACATTTGCCATGACGTTTATTCGTCGCTCTCACGTCGATACGACTCGAAAGAATTGAGAATCATTCGCGAAATATTTTGTGAAAAAGCTCACGGCCGCCAATCTCTTAAATTGGCCCACTCGAACTGATTTATGCTGATCATTCTGGATCTCTGTACACGAATCGTGGAGAGATATTGACGATAGAACGGACGAGAGGCGGAGGAGGAAGCTCAAGAATTGAATTTCGTATTTTTTTTTGCTTTTTACTCATCGAGAGTCTGGGCTGAATGGAGATGGGCTGTTCCGCATCAGTTGGATACATGAATATCTCTCCATACGATTGATTCGCTCATGCAATCCCATATTTTCCTTAAAAAAGTAAAAATAAAAAGGGGAAGAGTGGTGAAACGAAATTTGCCAGACTTGGAAAAAATTCATGTTTTCTTTTTAAATATTCTACGGAATATCGAGCCCCCGGCATCGATACAGCCAATCCAGCGTTAAAGCGATCTCTCCATCCCTTTCCGATCACTCGACCGATATTTTCCCCTCTTTTTACTTTTATTTCAATTTCCATCATTACGAGAAATAAATGCGGAGCTTCGTAAAAGAATACGAAAACGTGAATTCGAAAAACAAAAATCCGCCGATCTTTTCTCATTTTTTAAGGATTTCTTTTGAGAAAATTTGGAAATCGAAAAAATCCAAACAATTTTTTTTTAGTGCTTTCGTATTCCCACTCGATTTTTTCTCCTCCAATGCGCTGGTCGCAGAGAGAATAGATAATTTTTGGGTTTACAGTTCATTGACTAAAATTCGACGCAGTGCACCCTGCGCAACGTCATCGAAGGAGACGCTAGATTCAGGCGAGAGGAAAAAAGTTTAGGGGATTAAAAAATTGGCGCGGGGAATGTCCCGGAGGACCGGGCAGCGAAGAGGGATCGAAATAGTGTGTTGGACTTGGCGATTCGCGTTCTCGCGATAACGTATCGCGAGACTCTCTCTCTCTCTCGGTTCTCCGCGAAGCTCGATACGAGAAACTGGTAATTGGAAATTTCTTCGCGCGAGTTTCTCGCGCCGAATGTGAGG
>JBAJMU010000011.1:4704442-4762487 GCA_037952995.1 Hyposoter didymator
GAGGAAGAAGAAAAAAAAGGGCGGGAAGGGGGGGGGGGGGAATGGAAAAGAAAAATAGGTGCTTTTCTAGCCGGCGCTTCCTTATTTCATTTTGTTTTTTTTTTTCGCCTTTCCCGACAATATCCAACGCGGAATGTGAATAAAAGATAAAGATTTGCACGGGGGCGCCACCTCAGCGCTAAGCCATTCGCGCATACACGAACATTCGTTGCGAGCTCCGAAAAAGGGCGCAACAACGAATAACGACGGTGAAGAAAATCGGATAATGTTACGACCTTCTCACTGTGAGAAATCCCCCAACACGTGTATAGAGATTCTTCGAGGGCTGGCTGTGAATAAAGAATCACGAAAGTATGGGGCGAGCGCTCGCCCCGAGCCTCTAGGTGCGAAGAAAAATGTATTGCACACACTCCAACCTCGAAAAAGAATGTTGTCCTAAAGATACATGAGAGCCAAGAATAAAAATAAGGCTGCGACTTGAGAAGTTGAGGAAAAAACGTGTCGCTGTGATGAAACCTAAAAAAACGTCTTCCAAGTCGAATTTTCACGTGGCAGAATAATTTTTTTAGAGGAAAACCAATTTTTTACCCTTCGACTACACACTGGGTCAATCTGACCCAGGGCCTTTTGAAAAATCGTTGTATTCCTGGAACGAAAACGACAAAAAATCGGTGGCAGAAAATTGCTGGGGTCAAAACGACCCAGTGTGCACACGATGAGCTGAAAAATCTTTTTTTCCTGTGGCATTTCGAAAATGCTGATAATTTTAACTCGAATTATCGAGGCAAGAGTTTCGATTGAGTAATTTAAATTTTTTCCAACATGGCATTGGGAAAATGCTCTCAAGTTTCGATTTCATTTCATTTTTCATTCGCTTCTTATTCGATCTTCGTCATAAGCCAGTCAAAAGCCTTTCTCTCTCTCTTTTCACAATATTTTCGAGGTTTTTCGAGTCGTGCGGGGGCAGCAAAGGGGATAGAGCAGCAGCAGGAGAAACGGGATTGTCGATGGAATGCAATTTTCAGAGTCGATCAGGTCTCAACTTCTCGGGGCACGATTCTCCTCACCCAGCCTCACACATTTTATATTTCAAAAAGCATGCTCGTTTTTTTTTTTTTTTTCTCAGCCTGAAACGTGAGAAATCCGTGAAGAAGTTCGTGCTTTTCTTGTGGCAGGAGCACAGAGTTCTGCTTCGGGCAACGAGAAATTCACTCGAGACAAAAATCTGCCACGCTTCGTACAGCAGGATACGAGAAATGCTGCGAAACAATTGTCCAATTTCAATACGTAATTATATCGTTCATTTTACCCCATGAAGAAATAAGAATTTTCCTCGGGGATGGATGAAAAGAAAATTGCATTTTGAGCGCCCTTCGGAGCTACCGGCATCGAGTCATTGTTCCGTAAAAACAAATTTCTGCTTTAAACATTTTTCAACGTCGGGTGGATAGTTGACCGTCTATTTTTATGAAATTTTTAAGGGGTCGTAACTCTATTTTACGATACATATAAAAACGTAAAGAAATATCCACATGCCAAAGCTTTTCGTGCATCGAGATATTTTTTAATTTCAACTCGAGGGGCGTATACATCGCGATATAGAGTCGTAGGGTGTCTGGTTATGGCAGAGAGTCGTAAAAGTTAAAAGATTGATCATCGTTATACGGAAGCCCACTTGGAGCAAGATCTTAGTTTATAATTTGTATTACAAAGTGGCTCGAGGGCTATCAAGCTCTTCCTCTTTTATCTTGCCCTCTTGCTTCCTTCATTCCGGCCATTTGCTTCCTGTGGCCATTGTACATCCTTGAATACGAACGGACCTATGAAAGCAGAGAAATTCGGGGCAATATGGACCCCCAAAGATACAAACAGCCGCTCCTTGTCCGTTTCATTTTTCTAAATTGTTTAATAAACATTTCCACATTTCTCGCATTGGGTCTTTTTGACCCAAACAATTTTCCGGACAAATTCAATGGACAATTTAGTACAAAAAATGTCTCTAAAAAAAAAAAAAACATCACATCCACCGGAATAGAACGATTTGAAAAACTCCTTGGGTCAAATTGACCCAACATGCACTCATGGTACGTGTGCATTTCGTTTGATATTCGAAATTCTATAAGTTTAAAGATTTCTTGCTTTTTTTACTGTTCCTTGAGTAAACGGGGGTCCATATTACCCCAAACGCTTAATATATCGGTCGTAAAACGTCGGATCGGAGGTGCGAGCCACGCAAAAGTCGTTATTGCTCTTTCTCTTCTTCTCTCTCGCTGTCTTCCTCCTCCGAGTCTTCCTCCCACGGCAGATAAGGCTCGTTGTGCTCTCTTCGGGCTCCGGGAATTTCCTCCCGATCGAACCGTGTCGAGCACAGGGAACCGCGAGCAGATAGAAAGCGAAAGCTGGAGCTTCCTTTCTCCAAGGCTATTAGTTGGTGATAACAATAATATACACACGTATCATGATAACCTACGAGAACTACCGACAGGTTAACGATCCTTTTAAATCGTTGTTCGGGCGTTCATCCTGACTAATCTAACCGGCCAATTCGTCCAATGATATTTCACCCCGCACGACTGCTGCATTTTCCTCGCTATACTTTTCAACATCAACTCGCCATTGATGGATCATCCAATTGCCATAAACTTTAACGAGTCGCGTACGTCACGCAATTCCATTTGACGTCAGGAGAATTAATGGAATAAATTAAACGCTTTCGGGATTTCCTTACGACTCGACAATTTATCCGGAGAGTTGGACATTTCTTAATGAGAATTAATTAAACATTTTTTTTTTACCTTCTTACCTCTTGAGTGTCAAATTTTCTCACGCTTTCTCGAAACTCTCACTTCTCCCTGAAGCTCCCAAAGCTATTTTTCACTATTCAAGTGTTTTCAAAATGAGGCAAAAAAGGATTTTTTCTCGAGGGCATGAAACACAACATTTAAAAGCTTCGTGCGTCAAAGGGAGAACGCGCCCGGTGTTAATGAAACTCTTAAGTATGCGCCATTGTCAAAGGCATGTTTCCTTTTTTATCTTTCTCTCCTTGTCTCCCTTCAAGTTCCCTTTGATCCTGCGCCCTTTGTCAACGTTTTTCCCCGCATACGTAGGAAATATAAATCTCGTTCAACGTCGCGCAGTATCAGAAAGTGCGACCTTAAAATTTGTGGATATCCTTCGTAAGCTTCCGCGGTGCCTATTGTTTTGCTCTATTTCATCGCGCCACTTGATGCTGGCGTTTTCTCAGCAGAGAATCTCACTTCCTGTGCAGAAATTCGTTAAAAACGATAATAATTCGAAGAAAGTGGATCGAACGATAATTTAATGAAATTTACGACTCAACAAGGAGATTCGAGTCCCAGGGATAAAAAAAGCGTGGCTCCTCGAGTTTATTTGACATTTTCCAGGGAGTGAACTTACCCGAGGTTTATTGTGTAAGTCCCTTATCGCGCTCGGAGCCTCGGAGCTAGTCTTCGTGCATCAGGAGACACTGTACGAGGACAGTAGCAAGTAAAATGAAACCACGAGCCAATGAAAATGTCTTTCCAAGCCTTAGGAACTTGGTTAACGCGATATCGAGACAGCAGGGGAGTCGAAAAGGAAGAAAAAAAGGGAGGAAGGAAAGAAGGAGAAGAGTCAAGACATATAGTAACCATTAAGGCTCAAGTGACTCTATTAAAGATCCAATGAACGTGATTCGAGGGACGTACTTAGGCATGGGCCACGAGTGGTTTGTTAAGATGACATCCCTCTGATACGCCAGAAACGAGGCCCGAGATAACACTCGAGCGCGAAGAACGACATTCCGTGTCTCTCGAAACGAGAACACGATGCTCCTTACTCGAGAGAGGAGACTTGAGAAAGAAAGTAAAAGAAAAAAATAAGAAAAGAAAAGAAAAAGGAGGTATGGACTGTGCTCCTTCCCCTCGTTCTCCTTTTTCTTCTTATTCTTCTTCTTCTTCGTGAGCCAGAAAACAATAGCAATTCCCATTCACGGTCAAGCGGAAATTGAGTAGCCACTTGGGGCAACCAGCAGAAATTGCCAAGTTGAGCGAAACAACCAGCACCATGAAAAACGCACAAGCCTTTTTTCTACAAGGTGTAGCGAGAGAATCGCGAAAGGACAGAGCGCTCAGATGGGCTACGTCACTCGTGGACGACGAGCAAAAAACGTCTCTTGACATTTTCCCTTTGCAGCCTATCGCCGGGCTCGAAAATCACGCGGGCGTGGCTTTGACGCACCTTTTCTCATCGCATTTCTTTTTTACTTATCGATATAAACCTCCGAGCCATAAAGAAAAAAAAAACAACTTTTCATGGCTCTCCTTTTTCACTGGTTCGTCGTCTCAATTTTTCGACCGCTATACTCTCCGAGATCGTCCCGAATACACGCTCGAATTTCTTACTCGACGAGATTCGATCGAGCGGCTCCAACTCCCCTCGCCATATCGAAATGAAACAATTTTTTTTCTCCCAAGAGACGATCCGGCGGACCAGCGCCAAGGGAATTGGATAAAAATCACGATTTTTCATTATTTCATTGAAATTTCATTTTGACATCGCATGACGTTCGTGTAAAAAAAAAATAAACGAAATTTAGAAACAGAAAAAAAAAGGAATCTTTGAGAATTTCGAAATTTTCTTTGCCATCGCGATTCGAAAATGTCTGCAGGATTAATCCAAGTTAATGAGCCAGGTCAATGACCTTTGCCAGCCCTCAATCTACCCTAAATCGTCAAGACATTTAACACCCCAAATTGACGAGTTTCAAGGGCGAAAGTTGGTCAAACTCTCGAAAGGATCGGTGATGAAGGATAACAAGAAATATCTAACCCATTACAAGGTCGACTACAGCTCGGACGATGGTAAGATCGCGAGGGTAAAATTTCTCTGTTGATCCACGTCTTGTACGTTGGTCGAGCCAGCAACCAACTATAAGTTGACCAAAGCTTCGAGCTAAGCTGAAGAGAGAAGGGAAGCTGATGGTTAAGACGGTTGTGGCTGGCAACAGAGAGCGAGAGAGAAAGGGGCGAAGAGAAGGTTTACACAGCGAAGTAAAAGCCCCATGAGGAACAAGGGTACGCAGTAAGGAAGAAGGTTAGTTCCTCGTCTGAGGAAAGGGATGAAGAGTGGCGAATGTCGAGGCAGAAGCAATGAAACCAAGAGAAAGACATTGGTAGATAGCGAGACCAAGATCCTCCGAGAGATTCGTTGTGAGTGGCTCACGTAACTTTGCCGTTGATTGAGGTAAACTCATGAGGACCTGGTAACTTTGAGGGTCAGAGAATCCTCGACCTCCTTCTTCTTCTTCTTGTCGTCCTTCCATCTTGCTCCCTCTGTACCTGCAATTAGAGTGATACTGCATGCGAGCATATATACAGATTGAACAGCAACATCGTCGCCAACTCCTCGTCCTTATCCCTCGACCCCTCCCCCCTTTCTCCATATCGGATTCACCATTAGGCGACTTCGGTGTCGTCGTCCTCGTCAAGTCACCGACGTCGTTCACATGCCCTCAAGGCCAAGAGAGAACCTGCGAGAAGGAGGATAAGGAGGAAAAGAGCGAGTGAGAGAGCTCGAGTGAGCTTTACAGAGAATTGCGATGATTCTCTCTTTGGCATAGGACTCCAGCCATAGGATTACAGGAGTCACATACCGTACACGACGAGACTCTCGTCCCAATACCTTCGGCCTACCAGCAGGATCAGGACTTCTCCTCGTACCAATACCAACCATTTTCCTTCCCAAACTCACAGCCTCTACGTGTGTCTCTCTGTAGACTCACATATTGCTATATAAACGAGAATCGCGTGAAACGTTCTAATTACATGGTCGCGTCAATGGATAAGACGTTGCGCGATGAGCTCTTGGGCTCTCTGATCCCTATCACTGAATTTCGTCCTCACGTCTTACCACGTACTGACTCACATCACTGAAACACACGAGTCTCATTTTTCGTCTCCATTCTCGTAAAGGAACGAGTTTCTATTTTTTTTTTCGCTGCAGAATTCTTCGAGCTTCGCTAATCAGAGTCTGACTAATACATTTTAGATTCATAGTTCATTCAGTCAATTTTATCCTTTTCTTTAGAAATTTGCGACGTTTGCTAAAATTTTAGAAATTTTTCATTGACGTTTTTTTTTTTTTCAAATTAGACGCGATCTTGCGTTTTCATGGTCGTGAAGATTCTTTAGGTGGAAAACAATCAACGTACAATAACCGTTCGGGCATAAAGGAGGAGGAGGAGGATGGAGCCGATATTAAATAATTCCTTTGCCTTTGGGTGATCGGAATTCAATTATTACAGTCATCGCTTGGGGCCTTGTCGAATGAATGTTAGAAAAAAATGGAGCAGTGTAAATATAGTCGTGGATAAATAATATCGTTACAAAGGGATTCTTGTGGAGGTTGGATGAGGGAAAAATTGGAGGAAAGGTCGATGCTATTGCTGGTTGGAAATTGGATCGCGACTGGCAAATTCCTCACTTCGAATAACATTGGCAAATGCCAAAATATTTGAGGCGGCCATAGAATACAAAGGGGCGGGTTGAAAAGCTCTTTTATGCACTGTGAAAACTCGAGGATCGCGTGTTTTACGAGCTCCCATATACGATTTCCCTCTCCGTTGCATTGTCATCGTGTTGAGATTTTTTTTCCTGTTGCTGTTTTATTTCTTGATTTTATTTGATTTTTTTTCTCGTCGATCGCGTGCAACGGCGATAAAATCGATTTTAGAGCCGCCCCTTAACGCTCCTCGTCATCAGTTCTTTATTTCACGTTCATCTTCCTCTCTCCCTTCACCTCTCGAGTAACTGAAATCCATTCATGTGTTTGTGCCTTTCGACGACGTAATAAATGTAACGACCCCCATCATCCCCCTCACTTTGTTACTTTTTTCACTGCTGTAACGAGACTTGCGGAAATGCACACGCAGCTCTACCTACCTAACCTCGTTACTAACTTTATTTTATGCGTGCCACTTCCACAGAAAGTATCGGCTTGCCCTCGTTTTTCTTCCCCCCTGCAGTCTCTAGTACTCTTTCCCACAAGAAACGCAACTTCATTTTTCTTGTCACACGCTTTTACGATCATTCCTTCGATAATGCCATACACACGAAATTTGCAAACCAATGTAATGCGCAATTTTTTCATCCAGTTTGTTACAACGATTTTTTCATTTATTTATTTTAGTCATTTTTGTCTATTCATTTATTTATTTTATTCATTTTTATTTATTCATTTATTTATTCCATTCATTTTTATTTATTCATTTATTTATTTTCTTCATTTTCTTTTTATTCATTATTTTATTTATTTATTCATTCATTCGATGGCGAGGCAATTATTTAGTAAATTGAACCGAGGCTGCAGCTCAAAAGTGATGAAATTTTTTTTTGTAAGCTTTTATTATTTACATAAAAAGTGTTGGAAAAAAAATCCGATGCATTTAATGCTGCAGCCCTGATTCGGCATATTCACCGAATTTATTTATACTATTTTCAAATCAACGAAAAAATCGATCGAATTGTAAATGACTTTTGAAAGTGTCTCATTAGTGAGGATAAAGATTATTCGATAGAGACAATAAAATAAAATACAACACGAACATTGGGAGCGAGTGCAGATTTCGGAGTTTATAGTTTTCGTGACGATTTCGTAGTGTTAATCGTCCATCGACAACTCCCTCGCGTATCATTGCGCAATTTTTATTTCTTCTGCATTCGGATTCGACACGCACGAAGCTTTTTATATTATTTGTTCGGCTGCTGCTCTCGCGTTCATGGAATTGAAATAATTCATGCGTCTCTCCCATGATTCTCTTTCGATAATATCACGTTGTTTTTTTTGCTCATTAAGCTCCCGATGAAATTGAATAAAAATCGTTAATGACCAACGAAACGAAAGGGGA
This sequence comes from Hyposoter didymator, assembly GCA_037952995.1. Taxonomy (NCBI): domain Eukaryota; kingdom Metazoa; phylum Arthropoda; class Insecta; order Hymenoptera; family Ichneumonidae; genus Hyposoter; species Hyposoter didymator. The sequence continues at coordinate 4,712,349 of JBAJMU010000011.1, forward strand.
GTAAAAAATCAAGGAAAAATCGCGTGGGAAAGTAAAATTAATTCCAACTCGATTATAATATTTTTTTCATTTAGGAACGCATTGAAAAAAGTTTGAAAAACATTTACTCCGCGTCGAGGGACATTGAATAAGTGAATTATTAAATGGGCACGAAAAGACATGCTCCAGAATGAAATAATACGAAAATAGAATAAAAAAATAAAGAGAGGCTATAGCTTTAATGGTACCAGCCACGATAATGGCTCTATTACATAAAAATTGTCTGATTTTATCTATTGCAAAGGTCACGTGGCTACGACGAAGAAACCGCCAGTTATTGACCATCGGGAAGACGACTTATTCGGTAGACAATCGTTTCATGATTAAACAATCATCCTCGGATTTCACGCTCATCATAAGTCGAGTCAGCCTCGACGATGCTGGACTCTACGAGTGTCAGGTACGTCTTCATTGATAAAATTTTATTATCACAAGAAATTCGTTGTCTTGCGGACGTTAAAAAGCTGCTAAAGTCTTGGCTAAAGTTGCAGTTCGTCTCGATTGAGACTTTAAGCTCGAAGCTTCTTCATAGCTTGAGAATTATTTATTGAGAGCTATTTCAGGCTGCTAAATATTTCTCAACCACTCGCTTTCCACGAAACTTTACGAAGAAGGAATTTTGACGAAATAATAAAAAGTTTCATGAGCTAATTTACCCCTTTGAGTTCATACCGGGTCTTTCTGACTCCTACCATTTTCTCCCACCAATTGTTTAGCGTTTTGAAAAAAAAAATTCAAAAAAAAAAAAAAAATTCAAAAAAAAAAAATTCAAAAATTCAGATAAATTCAAAAAAAAATCGCCTCGGGTCAGGATGTGTGTGCACTCGATATGATAAACGATTAAGAAATATTCTTTACGACCAAAATGTATTTTTTATGTTTTATTTTTGCATGGGACCCGAAGCTGGCAAGTTATCCAACTTCCCAAAGAAACTTTGTCCGACTTGCTGTAACGGAGGCTTATTCAATGATACCCGGTGGTCCTGACCTTCACGTTAAGCAGGGATCGAGTTTGCGTCTCGAGTGTCAACTAATCGCAGCAACGGAGACGCCCCTTTATGTTTTTTGGTACCAGCAAGGTCACATGATCAACTACGACGAAGAACCGGGTGTCGAGGTCCAATTAACGGAGAGGGGATCGATTCTAAAAGTTGACAAAACGAAAACGACACATGGCGGGAATTACACGTGCGTGCCGAGCAATGCAAAGCCCTCGTCGGTCATGATTCACGTGATCGAAGGTAAAGCACGTTTTTCCATCAAATTTCGTGATTATTATTATTTTTTTTCTATCGAACGATTTTTATTTTCGAAATAATGAAAAAAATCCTGTGAGTTGAAATTTCAACCCTTGAAATAATTGCAAAGTATCCGACGTAGTTAAATCGAACGAGAAATTCTGCGGAGCATCACTTTATCCAAATCCCTGCGAATCAAAAGCTTTTGAATATTGCTCCATCGACATTTTTCTCTTCCTGTACGAAAAACTATCCTCGAATGAATGCAGCATATTGGAAGCGAATCTTGGAAACGAAGCTTTGTGTGAAAAATGAAAAATCAATGACTCGGCAATATGAAAAATTTTAATTCGTTGTGCATCGCCTTTTTTCTCTGCTCCTTTGTACTTTTTGCATCAAGCCTTAGTCGCGGAGGCATTACAATCTCGTGCTGCATCGCGTATCGATCTGATGACGCGACTATGCAGATCTGGGACGGACTACATTCATCTCCTACTTAAACTTGTTCTAATATTTCCACGAGAATTCATGAAAAGGAGAAATAATGGCCGAGGTTGAAAAAAAAAAAAATTGGCACTTTTTTTTTCCTCGTGGAATTGTCACATCGAAAATTTTCTAATAAAATTCAATTTCACGCTCTCCGTTACAAACGCCAAATAAAACTCAAGCTCCGCGTCACGTTATCTTAATTCTTAATCGCGAGATAAACTTTTTACATCGAAATTCATTATTTTCATTATTCATTATTCATTATTATTAATTATTCATTATTATTAATTATTAATTATTATTATTATTAATTATTAATTATTCATTATTCATTATTATTAATGAATTATTAAAAATAATTCATTATTTTTAAATAATGAATTATTGTCTCGAGACAAGGGTTGTTAAAAATTAGGCCCAAGGGTTGTTTTTATTCAAGATTTAGTTTTCTCCTCCCCTTTTTTTCTGTTTGTATATCTGACCGAGCGAGAAAGCAAGAGAGACGAGGGTTGCGAAGGGAGCAAGCACCAAGAATCGAATGGTTCCGGTTTTAGGGGCGATCGTGGCAAACGTGACCCGAATCCCAAAGTAGCGAAACTTCCGGTGCAAGAGAGAAGGATTAAGCAAGGGGTAGTTTTTGCAAAAAGGGGCTAAAAATATTGGAGCATTAAGAAATCGGGCTGCAACGTTCAAAACGTCGTTTTACAGTCTTTCCAAAACTGCGGGGTGTGTTTTACATCCCTTAGTTTTTGAAATAAATAAAATCTCGATAATTTCACTCTCGGTGCATTTTTCTCGATTTTTCGTCAACGAAAGTTACACGCAATTAACTCTCCTGAACTTTACCTTACTATCAACCACCCCCAAGGCCATTTCTACAAATTACGCACCTTCTCTCTCGTCTTTTGTATTATACATACACACCTGAATTATTCATACGCAGTTTGGTTGTTTAACTTTACCGCTGGCTTCGTTAGCGAGTTGCACACGCTTGCGGGCTTCGAATGCATCGGTTTTACGAAGAAAAAAAAAAAAAAACACTTTTTAAAAATAATATGAATAAAAGAAATTCTCGTGGAGCCCCTCAGGCTCTTTTATTTTTCATCCCTCCGTTCGGAACTTGTTTCGTGCACGTGAGTTCTCTCTTGATCTAAACTTTTCGAGACTAAAATGAAAAAAAAATCTAGTTTTTTGAGTTTTTCAAATTTTGTAAAAATTCTCGATAAACAATTGAAAAAACTCTGACGTGTCATCAGAATTGAATTTATTTGATTTTCACAATCAAATTTTACTGAGGGAGTCGAATTTTTCGTTCGATTATGAAAAACGCAGGAGGATTAATACGATTTTGGAAAATCTATTTATTTGGCATAGAAAATTCAGAGAGTGATGATTCAAGTTGGAAAGTCGGTTTTTTAAAAAATGATATGAATAAAATAAATTCTCGTGGACCCCCTCAGGCTTTTATTTTTCATCCCTCCGTTCGGAACTTGTTTCGTGAACGTGAGTTCTCTCTTGATCCAAACTTTTCGAGACTAAAATGAAAAAAAAAATCTAGTTTTTTGAGTTTTTCAAATTTTTTAAAAATTCTCGATAAACAATTGAAAAAACTCTGACGTGTCATGAGAATTGAATTTATTTCATTTTGACAATCAAATTTTACTGACGGAGTCGAATTTTTCGTTCGATTATGAAAAACGCAGGAGGATTAATACGATTTTGGAAAATCTATTCATTTGTCATGGAAAACTCAGAGAGTGATGATTCAAGTTGGAAAATCGGTTTTTTAAAAAATAATATGAATAAAATAAATTCTCGCGGACCCCCTCAGGCTTTTATGTTTCATCCCTCCCTTCGGAACTTGTTTCGTGGACGTGAGTTCTCTCTTGATCTAAACTTTTCGAGACTAAAATGAAAAAAAAAATCTAGTTTTTTGAGTTTTTGAATTTTTTAAAAATTCTCGATAAACAAAAAAAAACTCTGACGTGTCGTGAGAATTGAATTTATTTCATTTTGACAATCAAATTTTACTGACGGAGCTGAATTTTTCGTTCGATTATGAAAAACGCAGGAGGATTAATACGATTTTGGAAAATCTATTTATTTGGCATGGAAAACTCAGAGAGTGATGATTCAAGTTGGAAAGTCGATTTTTTCTCGTCGCACAAATATTGAATCAGCGGATTTGTCGGGGGAAGGGAAAAGCTCGCGGATCGTGTCTGTTGCAGTATCGCGATGTGAAGCCCATCATAATTTTTCTCCGCCCTCTTAACCAAAATGACATTCCATCCCCTTGCGAGCATATCCTCATTAATGCAAATTGAGCCCGCAGGAGCTTTTCGTACTACACATTTTTTCAGCTCGTACCTAATTTACCTTTTTTTTTTCTTTTATTTCTCCTTTTTCCATTTTTTTTTCTATGCCAAGCGAATAAAAATATTCGAGGCTGTTTCCAAATCCCGGAGAACCCAAACTTTTCGTGTTTTATTTTTTCAAGAGTCTCTTAGATTTCGAGTCGCGAGATAATTGAGTGAAAAATTTCGCTATTATCCTCGGGAAACGTGGGGAAAAGTTTTTTTCCACATGTTCGTTTTTATTTTTTGATTTTTTTTTACGTGACAATCCTTCCAATGTAAATTCTACGGTGGATCATTCACGAAGCACCCGATGACAAATTTCAACTCTTTGCTCAGCACAATTGCACGTTTTTTCCTGCAAATTTTTTATGCTCCGGAGGATTTGAGCAAAAATGGTAAAAAAAAAAATGTTCGCCACGTCCTGGAAAAGAAAATCAACTATTCAGCCCTGAGTGAATAAATAAAATGTGCAAAAAAATTACTTCATGGACAATGAAAGCTTTTTTGAAAGGATGCCATTGTCGATGTTGTTTTAATCGTTTTGTTTTTCAGAAGAAGAAAAACCTGCGGCAATGCATGGCGGTGACAGACGAAATCCAAGTCCAGCTATTTTGGCGAGTAATTTTCTCGCCTCTTTTCTCGCTGCTCTTAGTTGGAGGATACCAAGTTTCTCGAGTCTCTATCCGACGTGAATGTTGCTCGATGGCATTGAGTACCCATAAACGAAAAATTCTTCAATCGCAATAAAAGCTCCGTGGCGAAGGTAAACAAAGCAAGCAGACAAAACAAAAGGACAAGGAAAGAAATGTTTAAATGGAGAGAGGAAAAAGGAACAACTGTGAGTGACAAAAACAAGTGCAAAAGTTAAATTGAAAAATTTCAAGTGGACTAACAAAACGAGGCTGAACGGTTCTGGCAAAAAGACACTCTGATTGTCCGGGAAATGCAGTGAGTGTCAGGGTTGCAATCAACTTGCCAAAACCACCCGGAGACATTGGAAAACAAGAAAAACTTTCCCACGACATTTTCTTTCCACGAAAATCAATGGCACGTGTAAACATTTATATTTTTCATCGAGTCTCATCGCTCTGGGGCATCGACTCCGATTTCATGTGTAAAGAAACTTTGATTTCATTCACTAATCTTAAGTACTTTTAAGCAGGTATCAACATTTTTCGAAAAATTAACAATTCCATGAGTTTTTTATTATCACGAAAAAAAAAAAACGAAACAAAACTTATTGCCATAGTTCCCAGTCACTTTTTCCATCCCCATAACAATTTCCACTAATTATTCTCACCTACGAACTCAACGTTGCATTATTATCCTCAATATTTACTTGTTTTATTTGCTTTTTGATTTACTTTGGCTCGCTACTTTCGCTTCGTTGCTTCGCACTCATTTTTAATGAGGCTCCTGTGTGTCTGTGTTGATTTACGAACATGCGTACGCTGCCCCATTCCGCAGCATCCTTATTTCAGCATTAATCCGACCCACACCCTTATTACCATAAATTTCCATCTCCAGTTTGAAACTAAGAACGAAAACAAACAAAACTAGTTCGAAAAAAAATTTTTAATCAGAATAATTCGTAATTTTGTTATTTATTTATAAAAATCATTGTAGACTGCTGATCATTTGGAAGTCGAGACATCGACAATTCGAGAATGTCTGGAAACTCTCGTAAATATTTTTTTTTTCATGGAATATTCAGAAACGTGATGACGTTTTTTTCGAATTATCTTCGTATCGGATTTGCACGTGTAATTATGGGATAATCGAGTGCGCATTGACGCAGGAGGATACGAATTTTTGATGAAACTACGTCATCGATCTTTCGCACTATTTGCCGAGGGTAGAGATCCAGGGCGAGGGAGAACGAGCGAGAGAAAAAGAGAAAGAGAAATTGTTCGTTTGTCTTTGCTTATCTCTTTGGCTGACTATCGCCAACGCGAGTATCCAGCTCTCGTCTACCGTGTAATTAACCTCGAGAAGCCCTCCAAAGGAGTCTGTAATCCCAGGGTGGATAAAATTGCCAGACGCTCGACAGCGTTTCCTCGATTCGCTCTCCCCCTCTCGCTCGGCAAGTCCCTCGGTCTCTTTCCTTTCGGATCAACTCCCTGCTAGTTTCTCCCTCGCAAAGATCAATCGGGAATCATAACCGTGATATTCCGATACGACTTTATTGACTTGGCCGCAATCAAGAGTTTTCCCTAAACGAGAAATCTCGTCGTCTCGGTCGTTGACTGAAAACAAATCAAAATTCCAAGTCGGGCTAAAAAAATATGGCGAAAAAGAAATCATTTTTTCATTCGACCAAGAAATTCCTGCAGAAAATCCTGAACCAAAAAAAAAATCAACTTTCCTCATTCCGTTATTAAAAAAAATTAAAAAAAAAACGTCGCAACCAGAAAAAGCGAGAAATGTAAATATTGCAAAATATTCCTGAGACGTAGAAACATCACTCGTCGATCGCAGCCTCCCAAAGGAGCAAATTCATCGAACGAAATTACGAAAAACAACCGAGAACAAAAAAAAACTGTAAATAAAGAAAATTTTAACGAATAGTTACGACTAAGAGAGAAATGTTCAAGAGTCCTTACCAATAAATCCATAATCGACACGAATCACTCGTATTTTTCATTCGCTAAGAAAAACCAATGTCCCTGCAGATCGAACGCTCTTCTTCGCTGCATTTAGTCGACAGTCGACGGAGCAAAAAACTCTCGAAAGGAAAAAAAGGAAGGAGAAGAGGAAAAAAAAGAGAATTTGGGTGGCAGGCCGTAATGAGAGTGGCAGCAAGACTCGTGCCATGCAACTCCGATACACCGCGAGGTACGAAATTCACCGAGACCACCGTCTGACTTTGATCCTCTTTTTATTAAGAGAAAAAAAAACAAGTTTTTTTTTTTTTTTTTCTATTTCTTGCAGTTCATTAGGACGAGGCAAAAGTTGTGAATGCCTGAGCCACTGATATCTCCAAGATCGTAAGTCACTCGACGATATTACTGGATTACTCGTTATTTCATTCGATAAAATAAAAATCATGATTTTTCGAGTTTCCAAAGAGAAAAGCGAAAAAAATGACGTTTTTTTTAGTTTCTTCGTTTTTTCAACAAAGGCAAAATGTCCTGCGTGCTCGAAACGTCCTCTCGCTCTCCTGCGCTCCTTTCCAACAAATAACTCAGCCCTTCATGGCTCTTCCTTGTACCGCCTCTCGGAGTCTCAGAGAGTTTGCCAAGAAAAGAAATGCCCAGCGAAGTACGAGTGGCGCTGGGGTGAGAAGCAGATATTTCCCAGCGGCGAATGTATAGTCATTGGGAATCCTCTTCCAAGGCTAGTTGGTCATGAGGTCAAGCTCATTTTACGTCTCTCGCTCGACGTCTCTTTACGCAAGACCAAAAATTTCTCCTCACTCTCCTCCCCTTCGTCTCCTGCCACGCCGTTTACTTTCCTCTCGTCACGCCTTTTTTTACCCTCTTCAAACTTTCCAATCAGCGACGCTCCAAATTATCTCAATTAATTGGACGACGTAATCAGCAAACTTGATATAATTATCGACGGTTCACTTTTTTTCCCAAAATACATTTCATTTTTTTTCCACCCTTTTCATTATTTTTTTTTTTTACGATTTTGACGTTTGCATCGTTGGAATGCAACGAAATTCTGTTTTTTCCTGAGCAGAGCTCGTGATTCTCATTCAATAATTAATTATTATTATATTTATCATTATTATTATTCAATGTTTATTATTCGTTTTAATTTTATTATTATTTATTAAAATCAAGATTTTTTTTATCCGGAGACGAAATCGATACGAAAATTTGCATGGTTTTTGAAATAAAACAAACAATTAATAGAAAAACGTATATTTCGTTGCACAACGTTGCGAACTTCAGTGCCGCATATTTTTTTTCTACTAACACGACTTTTCAGTAATTATCATCATATTATTTTTATTATTGTCGTATTATTATTATTGAAAGAGTCGAGAGAGAAGCTCGAGAAGAGTGACGAGTCGTTGAGGATCGAGAAAATTGATCTATTCGTAAAGTGGAAAGGTGCTGACAGTACAGAGCCTCAAAGGCGAAGCTTAAGACCCTCCCGCATATATTAAGGCAAACACGATTTGGCTTCGCATTGGATATACAGATATACGTCGTCGCGCTGTCAATAACGTTGTCGGGGGGATCTCAACATGCACGCACGCACCTTCATTCCCGCGTCGCCCTCTTTACACTCTCTCTGACGACTCGCATTAATTCCGACTGCTCGACAACCAAGGGAGCATCGCGACGGATGAAGGCTCATGAAAGTTGCTGAAAAAAACGAGACGAAAACGTTTTTTTCTGGTGCAAAAAATTTTATGACTTTCCAATCAATTTCTGGAGAACGAACGTTTGAATTTTTATCGTTTTCTCCTTCATCTTCGATTTGCGTTGTTTCGTTTATAGGGGCCATAAAAATTTCAGGACGTCTGCCTCATGGGAAACTCGTTTTTTTCCATCGTCTCGCCAGACATTGGTTCGTACTACTGCGGATTCGGTCAGACCGAGATTTGCTCGAAATTTTATCGGGTTTTTTTTTCTTTTTAATTCAATTCTCCCGTGCTCTCGGTTGTTTTATCAATTAGAGGATTTTGGTAATCAGTTTTCATGGCAAAAAGCTTTTCTCTCATTCTATCCTTTCTGTCCGACCGACCAAACATTTTTTCTTCCCGAAATAATTCTCTCTTCTCAGGATATCGGGTCAACTTCTTATCACAGCCCTCGCACGAGTCTCAGGTGGCTTATCCAGAGAGAAAAAAGTAGTAAGACTCTCAGATAGGAACATCTGTGCTGAGTAGACAAAAAATAACATCCGACGATTTCGGGAATGAAATTCTCTTTAGGATCCAAGGACTACGAGCTATTGACATTTCTATCGGAATCTGGCAACGTTATCGAAATCAAATGACTTTTCTTATTTGATCCTGCGCTGCGAAGAAAATCTAATTACCGAAAAAATCAATGAAGAATGTTTATTGCTCAGCGGGGGGAATTGGTCAAAGTAAAAATAACCGGCCGAGTACATACTGGGTCGTTTTGACCCCAAAAAAATATTTTGTCATCGATTAATTCGCATTTCGTTTTCGTTTTCGTCGGAAAAACGCCTCGGGTCAAATTGACCCAACGTGCACTCGAAGGATTTCTCAAAATTGAATTTTTCCATTTTTTTTTTCTACCAACAGATTTTATTCGTAAATTCAAGAAAAAAATGACAACGCGAACGAGGAAACGCGAGTTGATCGCAATTCGAGTTGAGAATTAAGTTTTTTTTGCGTCCTCAAAGTTTTCATTATTGCAGAAGGTAATCCGGAGCATTTGGTCCATTCCATAAATAATTACATTCAAGATGTTACCGAACGTGACTAGTGCACGACTATTGCGGGTTTGTAGAGGCTGTTCTCGCAAAGTTGAGAGGAAGCAAGACGAGGAGCGATGGCGGAAGATCAAGGCCGCGAGCGAGAGAGGAGAGCGGAAAGAGTTTTGGATAGACGCAGCATCCGGTGTAGCAATGAGAGCCAAAGAGAGAGAGATAGAGAGAGAGAAGTAAAATGATAGTATAAATAGCCTCGATGCGCATGGCATGCGCCACGTTTCGAGCTTCCAGAAGGGAATTGGAGCTTGGCCCGAATCTGTAGACATATTTGTCCCGAGAGTACCAAAGGAGAGAAAGAGGGTGCTCGGGCGAGAGAACGAGAGAAATGAGGAGAGTAAGGAGCAACCGAGAGAGAGAGAGAGAGAGAGAGAGAGAGAAAGAGAGAGGCAGAAATAGGTTGTATTCGCGAAGCTTTTGCAATGTGAAAGATGCTACGTATTACGAACGGGGTATAGGTATGTATGGGCGAGCTTCGAAAGGCAAACCCGGTTTACCGAGGAAATATTGCTCATAGCAACGCGTGTAATGTTTGGTCTACGTACATACACATGTACACACAAGCCCAAGGAGAATTTCCTATTCGCAAAGTAACCCAAACCAAGCATCCCCTTTCTCTGCTTCCCCCATCCACTCCTCCTCTCGTTCGTTCGAGCAATTAACTTCACTCGTATCGTCTAATGGCCAAAGAGCTTGTTTCTCTTCAATCCTAACGTACTTTATTGACTTTTTACTTATTTTTCACTTCCCAGCATCCGCGGATGGAATTGATGCGTCGCGACGTTTCCTTCACTTTTTCGCACTCCGAGCTCCTCCAAAAACTGTCCCACGAACATTGTGCAGTCAGTTCCCCTTTTTTTTTATGGGAAATTACATTTTATGCAAATTTAACGTTTCGACTTTCTTTCGCTGCGTATAATGATTTCTTCATGTTCTAGAATTCCCTCTGAACCCACCACAGTATTGAGTAATTGTTATAATTGTCTGAAGCTTCTTTGAGCTGCGATCCTGCCACTAAGAGCTTTTTCGATCCAATTACGACTTGGATGTTGAAAATAATTAATTGGAGAATCGAAATTATAAGTTAAATCTCGCGACGAGAAGCTTTCTATGTAAAGGTTCAAGTGCACAGCCCCTGAAGTGCATTTTGGGTCAATCTGACCCACGGCGTTTTTGAAATCGTTGTATTCCGGTGAATATGCTTTTTTTTTGTTGTTTTATTTGTTTCGAGAGACGAAATTTATTTCTTGATGAAATTAATGCAAAAGAATCGGTGACAGAAAATTTTTGGGGTCTGACGGACCCAGTATGCACACGAAGGCTTATTCTAATATCGTGAAAATTCATCAAAATGAATTTTATTTCAAACACTCATTCACTCGAAGCTTCAAGATCCGGAAATTGAAATTAGCCTCCCATTGTGTAGAGAATGACAAGCGAAAAGCTTTATTCACTGACAATGAGTAAATATAGGCCAACGAACCACGCAAGCCGAACAACTCGTTGCTCGTGTTGCGACCCTTCAAATTTTCCTCCTTTTACACATTCTCAATCGAAATCATTCAAACTTCCTCTCACATTAAGTATTCATTTGTAGTTTTGTCCTGACATTTACTCGGATACGAAAAACTTGGTGAATGTCTCGTGCTGTGCACAGGGTGAGTCCACGAGAGACAAGGAACGAGCTTGAACATTTCCTGAGCAAAATTTTATCGTGTTTTTCATTTTAAGACGAAAATTGATCGATTTTTTACCACGTTCAAGTTTGCACGTTGGAATGCAACGGAATTCTGTTTTTTCCTTGAGCAGATCTCAACGATTTTTTGTTACGATCGAACCCACAAAATACGGTGAGAAAATTGTTTGGAAATGATTTTTTTTGATGGAATTGAAAAGTTAATCAATCGACACGATTCTCTTCAAAGCGTTCTGGGAAATAAATCATTTAAATGGAAGTTCTGGAGCTTTGGCTAAAAAGTTTATTTTCAGGCAATAGTTTTTTGGATTTTTTCTACCCTCTCAATCGGCACGATCCACCCTGTATATTTATTCGAGTTTGTGTGACTAGAACGAACAAACGCAATGGAACTCGACACTCGTATACGAAACTGGGGCTCATACCACAAAGGGAATTACAACATGTTGAAATAATATTTACACGAAACGAAATTGAACGTTGAATATGTTTACATATGCACGTGTATATAGTGTGGGCAAGTTTTACTCACAGGGATGAATAATTGTGTTGGAGATTCTAATGAAAAATAAATTTAATTAGCAATCCATCGAGTTTTTTGTAGATTGCAGATCGCTTTTCGTAACGATTCGTTGATCGTTATTTTGGGTGGGGGTTAATATTACGAATAACCAAATTGTCGAACAGCTAATAATTCGGAATTTTGGTATTCATAAAATTAAATAAAAGAAAAGTAAGAAAGTCGAAATGAAATTTTTCAAATGACTAAAAATTCGAAATACAAAATAGCGAACGTCAAAAATGGCGAACGTCAAAACGGCGAACGCCAAAATAACGAATTCTATTCTATTCTATTCTATTCCATTCTATTCTAGCGTTCGTTATTTTGGCGCTCGCTGTTTTGACGTTCGCTATTTTGTATTTCGAATTTTTAGTCATTTGAAAAATTTGATTTCGACTTTCTTACTTTTCTTTTATTTAATTTTATGAATACCAAAATTCCGAATTATTAGCTGTTCGACAATTTGGTTATTCGTAATATTAACCCCCACCCAACGATGATTTTCGGAAAGTAAAACTTTGGGCACAATTTTTCGCTGAATCACTGCTCTCGATCGCGGCGTTTTTATCGCAATTCCGGGATCGGCAATTTCTCGGGGAAACGATCAATTTTCTTTTGGTCGTGAGGGAAGAGGAATTTATCGAAGAATTCCTGGGAGATTTTCGGTCATTACTCTCGCTTGACCACTGCGGCTGATAATAATAATTACTTCCGGAATACTCGCCACCTCGGGAAAAAAACGTCCCCTGGAGCAGAGGAAAAAGTGTTCCCGCAACCGGAAGTTGACGATGGCTCCTCAGAGTCGCGTTTACCTCGTGTCAAACGACATTCTCATCCTCCTTTCTCCTCTTTTTCCCTCCAGCATCCATATTGCCCTTGTCTGCTCTACGAGCTTCCATTTATTTGCCACCCCTGCTTTTCTCTCCCATTCTAATACAAACAAGTTTCTTCGCCCCCTCGAAAGTTCCCTTAATGTTGTCATCATTCCATTGACTCGATTCAATGATACCAAACGGGGGACGCACCGAAAAATTCATTTTTCCGATCCTCATCCTCAACTTGCCACCCTAAATTCATTATTTTCCAAACTCGTCGATAAACTCTACCAGAGCCCCATTTTCCACACGATCGCTCTTCGGCCAAATGTTTTTTTCGAGCCGCTTTAACGAGGTGCGCAAAAAAAACGAGATGAAACTATTTTTTCCGAGATTTCAATGAGTTTATTTGACTTTTCATGGAAAAGGAACGAAATGGCTCGTGAGAGGGAAATATATCCTGGAGGTAATGACGCAGCAACTTTGATACTCATTTGATTGTTGATTTTTCGCAGAACGCCGTTTCGGAGCTTTTTTTTTCCATCGCCATGATGAAATTTTTAATCGTCGATGCAGAATAGTTTGAAAAAAACATTGCAAATCGAAATTTGCAAATTGCTTCCTCGAGAATATTGTTAAGGTATAACTATCGCAGAATGGGTTGATTTAGGATTTTCTTGAAATTTAGTGTAAATATTCTTGACATTAAAACGAACAACTTTCCTATGAGACGAAACATTTTCTGCCGTCTAGAATTTGAGATATTTCATTTCCAATTTTATATTTTTCCCATCTAAACGCATGTAAATTGAAGTCGCGTTTCTTTTGTTTTTTCTTGCAACTTTTTTAACGAAACGTCACTTCAATTTACATGCGTTTAGATGGGAAAAATATAAAATTGGAAATGAAATATCTCAAATTCTAGACGGCAGAAAATGTTTCGTCTCATAGGAAAGTTGTTCGTTTTAATGTCAAGAATATTTACACTAAATTTCAAGAAAATCCTAAATCAACCCATTATGCGATAGTTATACCTTAAGTGGAAAAAAAAAATGTCCCCGTAGCTTCCTCCATGAGGAAGCAAAAATCAAAGCTCGAGAAATAGAAAAAATTCTAATGACAGTTTTTGGTGAAGGAAATGTGGCAATAAGAGTTCTGGGTTAAAAGTCGAAGGTCTTGAAATGTTTTTTTCGACTTTTCATTCTTGCCTGGAATAAAACGGTCGAGAGTTTAGAGAGTCGGGGGCTGCTGGTCGCGGTACTCGGGCAAGAAGCTTTTTGAAAGAGTTTTAGACGCGCGTGGCACTTGTCGCCTCGATGGCCAGCTAACTTTTCTCTCTATCCCTCCGCATTTTTCCATTCGTCTATTCTTAGTTTTGTTTCCCTCTCATTTGGTACTCGAGGACGCGAGGCTTCTTGGAGTTTGCAGCATCGCAGGAGTTTTTGGGACTGAGCAGAGGCTCGAGAGGAAAGCGAGGAGGAAAAGGGAACACACTTCTCGCTGGCATTTAAGAGCCAAGTCAAAAGCAAGTTACTCTCGGAGTAGATGGCCCCCGGGGATTCAGCTGTAGTTCTGAGCCAGCACCAAGGCAACTCGCACACTTCCTCTCACTCTGTATACCAAACCGAAAGGTTCGCAGAGTCTGGCAAAGGTGGATGCACAGAGAATCAAAAGAGACGATTCTACGTACACGAAGCATCTCCGAGCACAAGTTTCGGGGGCTAGGGGGTCGAGAATGGCCAGAGGGTGTCTAGAATCGGAGAGACCGAGACATTGCGACAGAGAGGCAAAGGAGATAAGCTTGAAAAAGTGGAAAGAGCCAAGGAGTGAGAGAGCAGGAGAGGAAGAAAAAAAAAAGTGGAATTGAACGAAGAGGAAGAGAAAAATAAAAGGGAGTAACGAACGGAGTAGAAAAGGGATGAAAAAAAAGACTCGATCCTAGGGAGTTTTGGCAAACTTGTCCACGAGGAAAGCGAAAAAAAAGGAGGGAGATCCATGCGGGGTGGAAATTGCGCCGCTAGGGGGTCAGTTGCTAGATTCTTTGAAGCCCCGAAGGTCCGAAAGGAACTTGAGCCCGGAGATAAATGTCGAGAGTTTTCGAATTTTCCAAAATAAATAAAAAAAAATAATCTCCTCGCTATTTTCTCCATTTCTGAACTTACCCAATTAAATTAATTGTCCGATAAATGGCTTTGTACAATTTCTCATTTCGCACACTATTGAAAAAGCCCTGAGAATAAAGTTGAGGATTTTTTTTTTCTATAAATAGATAAATAAATGCATTACCGAGGTTGCGGCAGGAAATGAATACTGAGCTAAAGAAATAAAAGTCAATGAAAGCTCGAAGAGACTTATGGCCTTAATAAATAAACTGCGAATAGAAAAAACTTGGCAAGTTTAGTGGCTTCTCCTGCTCGCAGAAGAAAAGGTTAACAAAAAAAAGAGCAATCTTTCTCTTTTTATCTTTCATTTGGCAGTGGCGAGCGTTGCTCAAAGAAGACTCAAGTATTTTGTTTCCTTTTATAGCGAGAGCTTCTTCACTGTCACGTGTCTCTTGATGCTCGTACAAAGTATAGGGGCTCGTTCATGAGGTTGCAAACATGGGCAGGCCCGAAAGACGACGTCTGTCCCTCTGAGCTTTCGAGCAGCTTTGCTCTCTCGTTTCTCCTATCTTTCTATTTAATTACCAGCCAGAAAAGTGCTTACCTACCCCCTTAAGCTTCTGTACATTTTCTTTCTCTTCTTCCTCCTTTTTTGGCATAAAAAAATACGAGATGGAACGATACCGGGGCCGGAGCTACGTCGATCAAGAGCAACGGAGAGCGAACCAACATTTGCCGACCACCTACCACCGCTAAAAGCACCATAAGGCTACTTTTTCTCTATTCCTTCATCTTCTTCTCCATCGCTCTCTCTTTTCTCCTGTTTATACCCCACCGGGTCTTATAACCCTCCCTGCGGAGTGCTCTACGTGACTCGAATCCCTAATTCGACTATTTCCAGCCAAGAATTACCCCGAGCCAAAATGGAGTTCTTCTCTCTCTAGATCTGCTACGAAAACGCGTCCGAGTAACTTGACATCTCGGGGTCGAAATTATATTTTTTTTTTTCCGAAAATGATGAATGAAAATTTGTCCAAAAACGCAATCGAGGAGCACCCTTCACGAGGACACGCGGAGGTTAATTTTCCATCACCCAGAACCTTTATAGATTTACGAAAACGCGTCAGGGAGCCTCAGCCTCCGAATCGAATTTTTTTTTTTTCCGAAAATCATGGATAAAAAATTTTCGGGGAACGTAATCGACGAGATCTCTTCACGAGGACACGCAGGGCAACTCCCTGCATCGCCTCGCATCGCCAGATCTAGGAAAACGCGTCCGAGTAACTCGGCACCACGGAGTCTCGTCGTTTTTCAACAAATTTTTTGTTTCTGTGTGAAATCGCTGCTTTTTTCTCCTGTCATCGTTTCTTTCGACAGCCCGAAATAACAGTCAATACAAAACCATGATTCCCTCAAAATTTACGCTATTTCCAAACCGTTGAATATTTTACGGGCCCACAGACGTTTTGGCAACATTTTTGGGTCGAAGACCGAAACAGCAGAGTCTCTCAATTCTTGACGAATTTTTTTAAAATTCATTCTTCATATCAATTCCTTGTCTTCATATTGGCAAACTCGCAATTTGCGACGAGCAGAGAAAGAAAAATACAAATGTCAATGTGTTTTGGTCGAAATACTTGGGAGACCTTGCCAAATTGGCTTTTCACTCGTTTTAACATTCATGATTATTCAACGGACCGAAGTACTGCTTTCATTCAAGTCCAAAAGAGTAACTATAACGCTTCCCCTTTTGCCTCTGCCCTCGCCGACGATATAAAATGCTAATTGTGCTTTATTGTCCTTGGTTAACGAAACTCCACGCTCCTCTGAGCACAATGTGCGTTAACGGCCATTAAAGTTTAACCAAAGTTGGCCAGGCAACATTCTCCACGCGCGGGAACAAAGTTAATGCTTGGACGCGGGTGTTACAATTTTTTTCCAAATTTCTACGAGCCTCGTTTGTATTTTATTTTTGTTTTTTATTTTTCTAGAATTTTCGCATTTTTTTGGACCGAACCGATCAATTTTCTCATTCAAAAGTCACAACAGCTGCTGGAATCAACACAAGGAATCGATTACACTGACGTGGGCCAATTGAATTTTCATTTTATTTCATTTTTCAATTTATTCGATAATTCTAATTGAAAAATTAATGATCGGGATTTGTAATGAAATACCACGTTCGTTAGAAGTTTCCTGATTGCTTCGAAATCCAAGAATCAAGTGATTGAATCATCAATGAGAATTTAAGGCAAAAGCTTCAATCGGCTCGTGACGGTGACGAGGACGACGAATGGGAGAAGGGAGCAGGAGGTGAAAATTGAAATTGTGTCAAGTGTCGTGCCCGTCTACGATCAAGATGAACGTGAAGATTGAAAGAAAATTTTATCGACACTTGACCCTGACGCAGTTTGCTGGTCGTCGATAGTGACGCGAGAGAGGTTCGTTAGTTCGAGTTCACCATTATCGACTGGTCGTTTAAGAAATGGAACGAAAACACAATTTTTCTTGCTTCTTTCATTTTCTTTCAATTTCGAAGATTCGTCCATTCGTGTCCCACGAATTTGTTCGATTTAAAACAAAAAAATCCATCGATTTGTCAAATTTACAAGCTCGTCAGTGGCGACCAATTTTTCTCTTTAATTTATCGAACGGTTGTGAAACAAAAATGTTAAAATTGTATTTATCCAAAAAATAGAAAATTGTACAAATATACGACTTTTTCCATTCGATCGCGTCTGATATAGTTGCGCCCATATTTACGCGAGCAGCGAAAAGGCATTTGGGAAAAAGGAGAAACGCCAGAGAGAGAACAATTTTTTTTTTTCTCGTATACCGACGGATTTTTTCACCAATCAATGATCGAATTGTCTGCAACAGCAGATTTCGTTTCGAGCCAGTATAACGCCTCAACGAAGCTCAACGTGCCGGTTCTCCACCATATATCCATTGGAAAATACCATTCAACAAAATACCCGACTAGCATTTCCGGTTTCTCGAATTCTACGCTGTAAATGAGAAATAAAAATCTCCACGTTAAACCGATCCGCATGTCGGAGAGTGTGGGCAAGCTTTTTCATATTCGTGTACGGCTTTTCCGACGACTGCGATTCAATATGCCTCGGAGTAATATCGAGCACCGAATTGTCACATAAAAACTTTTGCGGAATCTTTTCAAACGTCATTTCTTCTCTCGACGAATGAGAATAATCGGAAAAAACTAGAAGGACGGTGAGAGCGGTGCGGTCAGAGATACGGTAAAAATGCATAGGACCAATTTTGTAGAGCGTTAAATTTCCTACAGAAAAGTCCCTGGAGGTATCGTCGTATTCCGCGTTGTTCAGTCTCGACAGCAGTTGAAAGATAAACTTGAAAAACACAAACTTCGAAAGGAAGCTCATTCTTCCGACTGCGCTCCGAACGAAACGCCTTGAGATACAAAAAAAAACATGGGTATCTTTTTTGTGAGAAATTTCACGCTCTACAAAATTGGTCCCATTCATTTTTCCTCTATCTCTAACCGTTTCCACGTTATATCCGCTCAAAGTCACCGCTCGCTTCCAACCTCGTTTCCGAACATCGTTTCACATCGTGAGACGCCGAAACCTCGGACACCCTGTACGTGGGGGGGAAAAAAACCTTGCACATTCATACACACGAGAGTAGAAAAAAAAACCCTTCGTTACTGACGGAAACGGATCAGGAGCTCTTGCTCGAGGCAACAGAATCGTGTCGATGAATTTGAAAAAAAAACTGCTCGATCGTTTCGTAGCTGTGAGTCGAATCACCGATTCAATGACGATTAATTGGAGTGAAAACGAGCGGAAGGCAATATTGACCAGAGTACCATCACAGATCGAAGATTATCAATGGAGGTTTGTACAACGAGCTGGCACACGATATACGTTTCCGCTATAGCGCGAGTCAAAAAGCAAAAACGTATTTTTCTCAAACCAAGAAATAAAAATAAATGTTGAATTTTTGGTGGCAAGCCTAAAAGATGAATAAACGACAAAAAACTAAAAGAAGAGTGTACACTGGTTCGTGTGGACGCAAAAAAATTCTGTCGGGTGCCATCGTCGTTTTCGTCGAAAAAAAAAAATGCAAAAAATTCAAAAATGCATATTTACCGGAATAAAACGATTCAAAGAACCCTTTGGGTCACATTGACCCAAACTGCACTCTTCGGAAATGTGCAAGATGCAAAAAAAAACTCTAAATCCCTAAATTTCGCATTTTCCTACATTTGCCAAGTTTCTACAGATATAAACCCCAAAAAGCAAAGTTTCCTTCGCCCAATTCCATCGTAACAAAACGAACGATGATTAAGATTGAAAAAACTTGGGATGCCTGAATTTTCCTTTTTTCTTTCCCACATTTCATCCCATTTCTAGGGGCTTCTGCAAATATAAACGTTTTCTCGTTATCCGTAGTATTGTGAGAGCTTTTAGAAAACTGCACGTTAACGGAGAGAAGGAGAATTCCAGAAGATCCATCGCAGATTACGAACGTGATTGTTGTACGACAGTATTTTCGTGCTCTCCGCCCAGAGAGAGCGAGAGAGAGAGAGAGAGAGAAATGGAAAGAGAGACTGAAGCCTGTAGGAGGACAAGAGGGACGACGAGCTTGGCAAAGTCGAGGAATGACATAGCTGCCATTGTTCCGCATAGGCTAATATACGAGCTCGCGTATAATCCTCGAAATTACATAGCGGCGACGTTCCCAATTCCATTCAAACTCTGCGTGTCTTTCTCCTCATCCAGTTAATTAATTTGTCGACCGATGAAAACCCAATGAATAAATATTCGAATGATGTTTAAACTATTTATTCCCAGACAAAGATAAAAAACACTCTTTCGATCGCTTCATTTTTAGCTAACGCGCTACTTTACCTATTTACAATATTGTAAAACAATAAATATTGAAAATTAGAAATATTTTTGGAGCGGCTCGCCGAGAATATCCTCGAGAGTTCGTACCGCGTTTTGGGCACTTTTCTCTGTACTCTCGTCCTCGTCCTCCAGCAATTCCGCCAAAAATGGCACCGTTTCCGGCAGGAGAGGCATGAAATCTTCTCCGAGTTTTCTCGCTATTTCCACCTGGAGAAAAAACCAATTCAATGCAATTATTGACGAGGTGAATTAACCCTCGATAGACACACATGGGTCTGGGGTGCCCAGCATACAGCGAATGGTGTGTTAAATCTCGTCTTTCGTATCGATTACAATTGAATAATATTAATAATAACGACAAGACGTAACGATATAACGATAAAAATTAGTAACGAATGTCAAAATTTGCGCAAGTCAGAGCGATGATAGACTTTTTTTTTAAATTTCAAAATGACATAGAATTTTAATTTTTCTAGCAATTCCGACTAAATTTACGGATAATAAAAAACTTGTCTGGCTTGCGCATGCAAATTCTGAATATCTATACATTTTTTAATATTGACAAATTTGCAAAAATCAAAGCGGTTAGACGATTTTTCGAAAAACTCTGATTTTCGTCAAATTCGAAAAACCATCAAATTTATACCGTTCAAACGATATTTTCCAAATTCAATACCATAACCTTTCTATTATGATGCTTTATTAAAAAAAAAATAGTAATAAATTTCGTTATTTGCGCAAGTTAGGAACAGACTTTTTTGAAAAATTTCAAAATGTCATAGAATTTGGATTTTTCTAGCAATTCCGACTAAATTTACGGATAATAAAAAACTTGTCTAGCGTGCGCATGCAAATTCTGAATATCTATATATTTTTTAATATTGACAAATTTGCAAAAATCAAAGCGGTTAGACGATTTTTCGAAAAACTCTGATTTTCGTCAAATTCGAAAAACCATCAAATTTATACCGTTCAAACGATATTTTCCAAATTCAATACCATAACCTTCCTATTATGATACTCTATAAAAAAAAAATAGTAATAAATTTCGTAATTTGCGCAAGTTAGGAAGAGACTTTTTTGAAAATTTTTTAAATGCCATAGAATTTTAATTTTTCTAGCAATTCCGACTAAATTTACGGATAATAAAAAACTTGTCTAGCTTGCGCATGCAAATTCTGAATATCTATATATTTTTTAATATTGACAAATTTGCAAAAATCAAAGCGGTTAGACGATTTTTCGAAAAACTCTGATTTTCGTCAAATTCGAAAAACCATCAAATTTAAACCGTTGAAACGATATTTTCCAAATTCAATACCATAACCTTCCTATTATGATACTCTATTTAAAAAAAAATAGTAATAAATTTCGCAATTTGCGCAAGTTAGGAAGAGACTTTTTTGAAAATTTCAAAATGCCGTAGAATTTGTATTTTTCTAGAAATTCCAACAAAGACGGTGGAGACGCCGCAGACCCATGTGTGTCTACGAGGAGCTAAATATCCAGTTTTTTATTTTTATTTGTTTTTATTTTTTTAATGAAATTCACGAGAGTGGAAACTTACCAGAGCGGCGAGCGCGGCACTCCGTACGTAGGGTTTGGTGTGTCTCGTTTTCAAGAGAGTTTGATAGACGAGCTGCTTGTGCAAAGAGTCGTCCTGTATGGCACTGGCGAAAGCAGCGACACAAGGAACGACGAGATGGTTGGTACGTTTTTCAAATTGTTCGATGGTTCCCATGGTGTTTTCCAGTTGGTCGACGACCGGCTGTGCCAGAGCCTCGAAACGTTCTTGGTTGACAAAGTTGTGAGCGTCGTAACTGAAGACACGGTGAAGCGTGAGAAGAATCGCCTCGACGAGCTCGATCCTGCGGGATTCTTCGGGGAGCCTCAACTCGGTGGATTCTTCGGTGACTGTTGGATTATTCGCTCGTAACAATGAGGCAGCGTGCTTGAGAAAGTGTCCGGCGAAAAGGACGAAAAGAGACTTGAGTCGTTCGGCGATATTCGCCGAAAGCCTGCGAAGAAAAACGTTTTTATTTGCCTCGTTGTACCAGCCAATTTTGGCGTTTTATCGAGTCGAATGGAAAAACCGTTGGTACCTGTAAAAAGTGATGTTCCTCTGTCTCTTCTCGGGGAACCTCGCAGCCCAGTCGTAAAGTTTATAATAAAGAGGTCGGAAAGTAGCTTCGCTAAGTTTCAAGACCAGAGCTACCAAAGCGGAGCTGGCACTTTGCTCGACTCTGAAAACGTCGTCGCTCGTGGCAATGCTCGCTTCGTCAATTTCCATGTCTGCTTCATCATCAGCTATTTTCACGTCTTCACGAAATTGTAATACTTTCAAGAAAAACGTGGCAAGATCGGGAATCGATGCTTGGAGCTCGTTCGATTGAACGTTTCCAAAAGATTCGCCAATTATGTTGAGCAGGGGAGGAATACAACGATACAAATTGGAGCCGATCAGTAGATCGTAAGTCTCTGAGACTGCGGGCAATAATACTCGCATGGGAATGGAGGTCGCTAGTTTCTGAGTCGTTCCCTTGAGCCGCGAGACTATCAGGCCAATCTGGAGCAAGCAAAAAAATAGTTTATCAATTATTTTCCGAAATATTAAGGAAAATAATAAATTTTCCAAAATTCAACAATTCCTACAGTTTTTTCTTACTTTTGGATGATCCGTCTCCGTGTAGACCGAACTCAGTCTCGTCAATTCCAGCAACAATTTATCCAAGTACAACGACAAAAAATTTCCAACGGACTCGACGATCTTCTGGAGCGCAGACACGATACTAACGACCACGACATCCGGCGAATCCCGATGACAATGTGTTCTCAACAAACGGATTATCGCAGGCACGAATTTGTCGAGCGATTGGATCGCGTGCGTTCTCATCGAAGCGCACAACTCTGCGGCACAAAGAACCGAACTCGCCAGCAACGGACCTTCTTTCGTTTCCATCAATTCTGTCGTCAAATCGAGCACCTGTTTCGTCAATAATTCATTTCATCATCCATTGCTAATAAAACAAAGTTGCAAATTAATTACTCAAGATTTAGGGCGATGCTCAAAAATCTTTCTGTATGCTGTACTATGTTTTTAATTTTGGTTTCCTCATAGAGGAGGAGGCTTGGAGATTTGATTTTAATAAAATTTTCACTCATTTATCGATTTATTAAATTTTTTTTTTTAAATAATTACGAATTTTTTTTAGAAAATTTGTCGAAAATCTCTGATATTTGTAAAATTTGAAAAATCATAAAGTTACTATGTTTTTTATTTTAGTTTCCTCATAGACGAGGCTTTGAGCATCGTGCTAAATTTTGAGGAAGCAATTTAATAAAATTTTCACTCATTTATCGATTTATTAAATTTTTTTTAGAAAATTTGTCGAAAAACTCTGATATTTGTAAAATTCGAAAAATCATAAAGTCACTATGTTTTTTATTTTAGTTTCCTCATAGACGAGGCTTTGAGCATCGTGCTAAATTTTGAGGAAGCAATTTAATAAAATTTTCACTCATTTATCGATTTATTAAATTTTTTTTTTAAATAATTACGAAAATTTTTATAGAAAATTTGTCGAAAAACTCTGATATTTGTAAAATTCGAAAAATCATAAAGTTACTATGTTTTTTTATTTTAGTTTCCTCATAGACGAGGCTTTGAGCATCGTGCTAAATTTTGAGGAAGCAATTTAATAAAATTTTCACTCATTTATCGATTTATTAAATTCTTTTTTTAAATAATTACGAAATTTTTTTTAGAAAATTTGTCGAAAAACTCTGATATTTGTAAAATTCGAAAAATCATAAAGTTACTATGTTTTTTTATTTTAGTTTCCTCATAGACGAGGCTTTGAGCATCGTGCTAAATTTTGAGGAAGCAATTTAATAAAACTTTCACTCATTTATCGATTTATTAACTTTTTTTCAAAAATAATCTCACCAACTTTTTTAGACAGTAAACAGAAAGACTTACACACGGTATTTTAGAAAATTTTCAAAAACGAAAGCAGTTGAACGATTTTTCGTAAAACTCTGATTTTCGTCAAATTCGATAAATCATTAAGTTTAAACCGTTCGACCGATATCTTCCAAATTCAATGCTAACCTTCCTATTGTCATACTCTACTAAAAAAAATTAAAAAATAGTAAGAAATTTTTGAAGAAAATGAGAAAAAATGGAAATTTTTGAGTGTGACACGAAGAAATGTAAGAGAAAAGGTTTTTTCGTACTCACCGGTTTGAAGTGCGTGGGATTTTCAGTCGCTAGTAACTTGGCCATGAGTTTTAAGCTGATGAGAGCAGTTTGTTGAATAATTTCGAGTTCCGGGCTCAAGATTTTGCCTTTTTTGGCGACGATTTCTCGGAGAGAATCGACGACAGGCAGGAGATGTTGATAATCTTGGGGGATGAATTTTTTCTGATGTAATCGAGAGTTGAAAAGTTCGAGAGCTTTTTTTCTCACGGTCAATAGATCATGAGCGAGAAGTCGAACGAGCGTGAAGATGAAAATGTTGTTGGGAAGGAGATTATTAACAGCGTCCAAAATGTCGTAAAGATTGTGAAGCAAAACTTTCCAATATTTGCCTTGAACTTTGCCCTGATGGAGATCGGCACTGCGGCTTGAGCTTTCGACGACCAAAACAATTTCGACGATTATTTCATCGTACAGAATCTCCATTTGGTGGAGTACTTCCGGTTCGAGGTTGGCAGTTTTATTCACAAAGTCAGGGCTCGACAAAAGAGCGCCTAGAAATTGTACGACCGTGTATTTGTAGTGTCTCAATTGCTTGGGGGAATTATTGGCAACGTCGAAAACGTGTTTGCCAGAAAAATCAATTTTCTTCCTCGCAGCCTCGTCCTCGATCTCGACCGGCAAGGATCTCACGAATTTCAATATTTCAACGCAAACTTGGAGAATTCTGGAGGGCGAAAATTCCTGTGAGATTCCCAGAGCAAATTCCAAACGTTCCGAAGAGTTTTTACGGCTCAAAGAATCTTTCGTTCCTGCCATTACGTGGCTGTCGAATGTGACGAGATAAAACAAATGCAAATGCTTATCGAGCAGTTGGAGGAGTTTTAAAAAAACTGGAATTCTCCGGTGCTCCGGGATGTGGGGCAAAGAAACTACGAATATCCGGATTATTTCGCAAGCGTGTTTCTCGTCGTTGGTCGAATTTACTATCGGCACAACAGTCTCGATAGTTTTCGAAATAATTTGTATGGAATAAGCGTCGTCCTGACGGAGGACGGAGCTTCCCATGAACGTGAAAATCGGCATGATGTTATGGAGGGCGGTTTCGACGTTAGCGATTTTGAATAACTCCACGAGTACCAAAAGAGCATGATGATGAGTTTGAGGATTGTGAGAAATTCTTATGCACTGAGCAATCAAGTCGATGTAAAGATGAGCCTCGTTGATGGGGCAAGATTTCGTGGCCAAATGATAAATCGTCGAGAGAATCAATTGATTTACATATTCGAGAGGACTTTGGATTTCGAAGCTGAGAGAAACTCGCAGAATTTCAAAAAGCATCGGAATCAAAGTTTCTTCGTTTTCGATGTTTTCGGCTCTTTGAATAAATTCCAAAACGGTGATTCCACGTTTCCAATCTCTGGTGTTGGTTACCTCGGGACGTGGTAGCTGAGTCTTTGAAATTCTTCTCGTTCGAGCGGTCATACTGCTCGCTTCCGGAAGTTGAGCGTTTTTCATGCTTTTCAATTCGTCGACAACGAGTTTGGCATCGATTTTAATTCTCCTCACGGCTCTGTTGCAAGCTGCGACGACGGTGCCGATTTCGCAGTCGGTGACAACGTCCACGAGCTTGGAGAAAATTTTTTTCGCTAGTTTCGTTGAGATTTTCGAAGCTTTTTCGTAGAAAACTTGATCGATTTGTTTGATCATTATGGAGCTCGGGGAAATCCTCGTTCCTGGGGCCTCCGGGTCCGTGGGAATGATCGGAGCATGGTCGGACATTGCGAGCTCAAAAAGCTCGGAAACTGAACTGTCCAAGAGAGATTCGACGCTGGTCGAATTGAATCGCTGGAGAATGTTCCTCAGAGCTTCGCAACTGAATTTCTTCGAGTCGGTTGCGTCGGAAATATGTTTGTGCAAGTCCAAGGCGAATTTTGAAAGATCGCGAAGAATGTCCGGGCCGTTGACGTGTGTCAGAACTTCGAGCAACTGGGCGATCGCGTGTATGGGAGTTTTTTCATCGAGGATTTTACGGATCAGTGTTTTTCTCGATTCCTCCATGTTTTTTCTCACTTCTCGTTTCAATTGATGCGTCACGTCAGGATCAGGAGAGAGGAGAGTGTAGAGAACGAGTGACAATTGTTCCGGGTCGATGGAAAGGTCAGCATTCTTGTTGGCAAGCTCGTGGAAAAGACTCGAAAAGCCAGGCATCGTCAAGTTGAAAGTTTGCGAGAGTTTTTTCAATATTTCGACGGCAGCCAGTCGACAAGGGTCGTTGGGACGAGCCAACGTGATTAACAGGTTCGTCACAAAGACTTGATCCTCAAAAATCCAGTTGTAAGACTTGGAGGAGGTGAGAAGATCGAGAGCGATTTTCAAGCAGTGCAACGAGGTCTGGGGACTCGTGGGTTTCGTGAAAAACTGCGATAGGAATACGAGCATTTCTCGGGAGCTGGAAAAATGTCTCTGGAAGAAAATCTTCAAGCACCACGAGTAGTGAGCTTTACGAGTCGCGATTCCCATGCCATCGAAAAATATTTCCAACAGTCGAAGCAAAAGCCTCGATCTTTCTCGATCGTTTTCAAAGTCGACGCGAGGGTTTGTTTTTATGTCTATGCGACGATGCACCATCTCGATTACGTAGGTACAAGCCTGCAGGGGGAGAATTCCTTCGGAAGTGAGAGCCAAGGCTTCGCTTATTTTGTCGGCGTTCAACTGATTGCAATTGCTCAGACGACGAACTTTCGGATAAAATTTCGTCATCGAAGCCGCGATTTCTATGACCTCGAGGGCTACGTTGTTGGGCAACGATCCCACGGGCACTCTGCACACGGAGCCGAGGAGTACGAGGTTGAAAAACATGGAAGTTGCGTCGCCGCGACAGGATTGCGATTTTATTGTTCCGAGGATATTCGCGGTCGGTGGCAAAAGTTCCCATTTGAGAATATTGTGAAATGCAGCCGAGCTGATCGCCTCAGCGTCTGGATTTTCTCCCATGTCTTCGCGGACCATTTTCATGTAACGATTCTTCAGCGAATACTTGGATTTCAATATTTGCATCGAAATGTCGATTTCTGTGTCGCGGCTCGGGAACAAATAGGGCAATGTCGCTATGAAGATCGAAGTGTCGTCGACGTCTTCGCAGATCTCGAGCAACAGCTTTATCGTCAATTGGGCGAGTCCCGTTTGCTTCTGGCTGTTGCATTGAGCGAGCAGAATCATCAATTCGTCGACGAGAGTGTCGCATGGGAAAAGCGACTTCAAACGTTCGAGTGGGAACTTTAAAAGAGTCCGCACCACGGTCGAATCCTCGTCGCCGAACCTCGCGATCAAAGCTTTGTTCACCATCTCGCGAAATGTTTCTGTAACGTCGATATCCCCGCGAGCTATTATTTCCAGAGCCGCGATCCTTTGGTACGGACAAGGATGATTCAGGCGATCCAAAATGTCGAGAGAATCTTTTGCATTACGAGCTCCCGAATGCCAGGACATTAAGAACTGCAACGTGAGTTTTGAGCTGGTGTCGTGCTCGCTCGTTCTCATGAGGTTTTTCAAATATTCATCGAATCTCGCTGGATATCGTTTTTCCAAATTATCGTACAAATTGGCAAAAAATATTTTGGCTTCTTCGTTAGCTTCGACGTTTTCGTCTGGTTTTATTATGTTTTTCAGGATCACGTCGATCTCGGAATCGTCGAAACTTACGCTAACAAAAAGTTGTTCCACCGCGTTCCTAATCTCTTCGGTTTCTTCGGGAGCTCCGACGAGAACGAGCTGCAGGCAAGTCTGGAGGAAAGGCACGACGAATTTAATCACGTCCACTCCCAAGAGCTTTATTTTCGACACGTGGTCCATGAAAAATCGTGATCTCGCAACCCGCTGTGCCGTTTTTTCGGTAACTTCGCTCGGCCGATTAAGAGCATTTTCGTAGAGGAAAAAAATCAGCAGAACCGCTTCGTAAAGCGATAGAGGATTTTTCATACTTTTCGCAATAAGATAATGCAACGTTGAGTCGTCCAAACTCGCTCTCGTGCATAATTTAGCAACGATCATATAACTGCTCGATTGAAAATCGCTTATGGAACTGCTCAGACCTTTCGCCAACGAGAAAAGCACGCAACTGATTTGTACTTCGCTTATCGACAAAGTTCTCTCCAAGGCTCCGACTATGGACATTGTGTAAAAAGCGTAAAGAGTGCTCAAGCGATTGGCGTTCTCTCCGTAAACCTCTGTCGCCTCCACCACGTGTTTGCACAATAATTTCAAGAGTCCGTTGTCCGTCGCGACTCGACTAACCAGAGTCAACGAAGACAGCGGAACGCCCGGTTTCTGCAAGCCTTCCAACCATTTCCATCGGTCGTTGTTCGCCGAGAGATCCAGCAGCTGCAACGCCCTGACGAATATCCTCGTCTCGTGGTACGGCAATATCAACATCATGAAATCTTGCCTGTTGTACTCGTGGATACGGAATCTATGGATCAACCATTCCAAAGCCTTGTGCGCGCTGTTGAGCAAAAAGTACGGCGACAAAAGAATGAGAAACTTTTCTATCCCGGCGTCCAGATTCTTGTTCACCGTAGAATCCTCCACCGAACGCTCCAGACCCAACGCGTTACGCGAGAATAAAGTTTCTCTGAACTCCTTGAAGGAACTGCACAGCTTTATCAGATCCTCCAAACCGCTCTGACCTGAGACAGCAAATTGTTTTTTCTTCCGTTCCATCGTTTTTTTTTNCATTTTTCATCTCACGTCGCGAAAAAATAATGTGCGGAGACGCGGCGTGATATTTTGTCGAGTTGCTTAGAGAAAAATGAATTTTACTCACCGATATTGAGGACGATTTCTCTGTCTAGATTAGCAGCCTCTTTGGGATCGAACAGCAAACTCGGGCGCTTCTTGTCTTGCAGCAAGATCGAGGTCTGAGGAGTTCGCAGTTTTTTCAACTGCTCTGCCAATGAAGTCGACATTTCGAATCTACGGAAGAATTATTTTTCGTTGATTATCGCGGTTTATTCTTCTCGTGGTAATTTATTCAATGAATTCTCCAGGTTTTTTAATGATGAAAACGCAACAACGATGATCCATCAACTTGGACAATTCATTTTCGATGAACCGGCACACGCGACATAACCTCAAAACTCATAAAAAAGTTTTTGCAACTTACTTGAAATATTTTTTCTGCGATTACAAGGAAATGGATTTGTTGAGCACTTGGAATTGAAAATCAATGATGAAATAGACTAATTTGTCGTCATAATTAATTACATTATTGTGATGCTGCGTTAAAATATACAACGGCGATACAACGGCACGTGTGTTTCGATCGACGAAGCGACATGGACGCAGCAGTCGTCAGCACGCACTGCCCACACGCATACTGCCGTAAAGTTAGCCGCACGACTTTTAATTATAACTTTTTTGTGATTGATATTATCTGGTGGTTCGTGGTAGCGTAATTAAAACGCGTGGTAATTATTAATTTTTAGAAATAAATGATTTTTTTATTTGGACTAAAGTTAGCCGGACAAAAGTTAATTTGATTTGAAATGAATTAAAAAAAACATGGAAGTAACTAGAAAACTAGGGACAACAAAAAGTGCTCGAAAGCTTACAGAAACTACGCACAGATGTCGCTACAAGGGTTTTTCTCGGTAATTCGGTAAAAATCTCGGTAGCAATGTATCTTCCATGTTCCAAGAGCGAAAGGAGGGGGGATAGTTATTAAGATGGCGGATCCGACGATGTTTGCGTGGTGGATGACATCGTTGCTATAAAATAATACACGAAAAAAGATACGAGTTGTTACCAAATGATCGAGAATATCGCGGAAATAGAGAATGTACAAAATGTTGTCCGCGGTCGCACGTTGATCCGAAGATTGAAATTTCATCCTCGATTCCGCGATCGTCTTCGATAAAGTTGGCGCAATTTTCTCAACTACGTAGAAAATACTTTTACATTCGCGTGTTTACGTGCACGCGATTATTTTTTATTTATCGAATGGCGAGAAGCATGTCCGGTCTAGACGAAATGGCTGGACAAATCTGCCTCAAGTGGAACAGTTTTTTGAACAATATTGCCACGAGTTTTGGAAACTTGTGGGAAGAAGAGGGTCTCGTTGACGTTACTCTCGCGAGCGATGGACAATGTTTGACAGCTCATAAAGTCATCCTCTCCGCGAGCAGCCCTTTCTTTAAGAAAGTTTTCCAAGTAAGCATTCCACATACTTTTCCCACATTCTTGCATTTCTTCCACTGTCATTTCCAAACTTTTCTATTTTCTCGACAAAACTTTGATCGTTCCAACTGACAGCTATGCTTTATGGCTTTAACCTCAAAAATCCTTTCCCTCAGCATTGAAAACCTCTTTTTCGTGCAGATTTCTTTGCTCGAGGGTTCAATAATTCCAATTAATCGAAAATCCTCGTTCTCCCAATAAATACATCGCGATCTTTCACGCCAAATCACTACGAAAGTTTTTCAACCGAGTATTCCATACTTTTCTCCATTCCAGTGTCTTTTAACCTAAAAAATCGTCCACCAAAGTTCAAAAAATCTCTTTTTCGTGGAGATTTGTTTCCGTAAACGTTGAATAATCAAAATTCATCAAAAATCCTTGTTTTTCGAATAAATACATCGCGATCTTTCCACGCCAATACGAATATGCACTCGTAATTAAAAATTCTCTGATCCAGATGAAAAATTGAACTGTTTTTCGAGGAATTCGTTCACCTTCTTTGCGAAATGACCGTAACGAAACAAACGAATTGCAAAAAATGCGCGTTGCATTTTCTCGTTACAGACGAATCCGTGTCAACACCCAGTGATAATTTTGCAAGACGTTCACTTCACGGAACTGGAGGCATTGTTAATATTTATTTACAAAGGGGAAGTGAATATAGATCAAAAGAATTTGCCGGCTCTGTTGAAAGCGGCAGAGACGTTGCAAATAAGAGGTTTGTCGGGAGGAGATATTTTCGCCAAAGAATCGAACAAGAGAACGTTAGAGTCGGAAGGAAGCGCGGAGGAGGACGATTCGTCGTTAGCTCAAGAAATTGAACAGATTTCCAAAAAGAAACGAAAGCTCGTGAAATCGTCGAACAATTCCATCCTGGAAAAAGCTTTGATGCCGCAAATAACGCAGAGCGTCGACGAAACAAGTTCCAGGGACGAAGAAATATTGACGCGGAACGTGGACACCGTTCCGAATCCCGTTTATCACAGATTGCAGATGAAGGTTCGCTCTTTTTTCCTCGACGAGCAAATATTTGAGAAAATCTTTAGCGCCCTAACGATCTTTCATGCGTTTCGTTGGTTTTTGCAGATAGAACCTTTGGAAATGACGGTAGAGGATCTAGAAAATCAGGACATAAAGGAAGAGCTGCACAGATTGGACACCGGCCAAGAGGAAATAACTCCGGGTTCGTAAACACGATAAATCTTGATTCTAGCTTAACAATTTTTACTTGCAATTTTATTTTGATGGTTTGTGGCTTCCGGATGGATGCCTCGTCGATATAAATCGCGAAAAGTAGACACAGCGTCGGTTGGGAAGAGACAAACCTTAGAAAAACGATAAATTCTTTATTTTTGTGAAATTGGCTGCTTGAGATTTTCTCGACCCAATGGCTTTTCAAAATTTCTGAAAACTGGACGAAACGGGTTTTGACGTATGAATACAATTTTTATTTTATTTTTAATGAAATTCATGAAATTTCATTATTTAATTAATTAATTAATTATTAATTAATTAATTATTTGGAAAACTGGACGAAAGAAAATTTTGGAAACCTGGACGAAACGGGTTTCGACGAATGAATACAATTTTCATTTTATTTTTAATGAAATTCATGAAATTTTATTATTTAATTAATTAATTAATTATTAATTAATTAATTATTTGGAAAACTGGACGAAAGAAAATTTTGGAAACCTGGACGAAACGGGTTTCGACGAATGAATACAATTTTCATTTTATTTTTAATGAAATTAATGAAATTTCAATTTTAATTATTTATTAATTAATAAAATTCATTTAATTAAAAATGAATTTTAATTAAATTGAATTTGAATAAATGTAAGAAAACAGCTTGAGGCTGTTGTCAAGTTTGTTAATCGAACGGACATGATTCTGTGTAGCAGAAACGGAAAACAGTTCTCCGGAAGAGATTTCGGGTTTGTCCGGTTTATCGAGCCTGCCGGCTGTAACGGAAGGCAAGGAGCACAGCTTCGCTTATCAGCAACTACCTTATGCAGATTTGCTGCCCAGTCCAGATGTGATATCGACATGGGCAACCTCTCGTCCCATGGATCATCTCGCTTGCGATTTGATGAAAATCTTGTTCACTCCTGAGGAGAGAATATTGTGTAACGTCAATGGCAAAATGGGGAAACAACAGTTCGACAGTAACAAAATACATCTTATCAGGGAGGTCTTGTTACACTTTAGCGGAATTGTTCCAAACAGCGTTGAATGGGAGGAAGCATGGAAAAATTGTGTGACTAAAATCGACACGAGCAATCGAGGCTTGAAAAGATATTTGTTCCAGCGACGCTCCGTTTACACGCAATGACTGCGGCGTCGTTCTAGGTCCGGGGTCAAGTTCAAGACTTCCCACGGGCCTGACAATTGAAAACAACAATTCCAACTCAACGTCTTCACGATTTTTCAAAAAAAGGGAACTCAATCTTTTCTTTTTTTCTCGTGGCAACTCGAATCTTCAACGAATCATCGTCTTCGTGACGAAACTCCAAAATCCTTCGGCTGTAAATCCTCGAAATTCAAATAATCGTGAAGATTGTAATTTTCCATGAAAATTACGCTCGCCTCTCGTTCGCTCGGGTCAAAAAGACCCACGCGGATCCGCGGAGGGTCAGAGGTCGAAAAACGGCGATAAACGAATATTCTAAAAGAACAAAAAGGGCCTGGAATCCAATTATTTTGGAACTTTCATCGTGAAAAGAGAAAAAAAAGGAAAAAACATAAAAAATTCAGCACATTCCTCATTTACGATTTAGTTGATGCAAATCTCTGGACTTTCGCACTTTTTGCGATTCTCCACGAGTTCACGGTACTGCACAAAGTGTAAAGACATTAATTAGAGTTTCGCAGTGATAGAACTGGGCGCGTAAACACCACTTAATCATTAAGCAAGCACCGCTACATTGGCAAAATGTAAAAATTGAAAAAAACGTGAAAATACGACAAGAAATATATATAGAAATATAAAAAAATGAATCGTAGGCGTTTGTAGGTGTTTTACATGTCTCAGAAGTGAGAATAGCTTTACGATGAAACTCCATAGTGTCTACGAGGAAAACATGGGCTTGTAGAATCACCGAGTCTCGTCATGTTTTTAGAAAAACCGACAAACACTTTTAGTCATTATTTACAACAATAACAACCAATATACACAAAGGCTAAACACTGGTTTCTATTTTTTCTTCGTGTGATGAACAAATACAAGAGAAAAAAATTACTTCGTCTCAGGATCATTGAAAAAACATACCTCTCCCGTAGACAAAATTGCGCGTTTCTCGCATTCAGGCCCGAGGCAAGAGAAAATAATCTCAGAAATTACTGTGACTTCGTAGTTTCCTGTTTCCTGCTACCATTTCGTCCCTCTAAGCGATTTTTCGGAATACGTGGTAAATTTTCATCATAAGTTGAGCAAAAAATGTTAAAATTTGTCAAAAATGTCAAATTAAATCGAAATTTGGCTACAAATGTCAAAATTCGATCGAATTTGAAGAAAAATTTGGGAAAAAATGTCGAAATTTGGCTAAAAATGTTAAAATTTGACGCAAAATTTTAAAATTTGCCAAAAAATGTCAAAATCTGGCTAAAAATGTTAAAATTTGACGAAGATTTTCAAAATTTGCCAAAAAATGTCGAAATTTGGCTAAAAATGTTAAAATTTGACGCCAAATTTTAAAATTTGCCAAAAAATGTCAAAATCTGGCTAAAAATGTTAAAATTTGACGAAATTTTTCAAAATTTGCCAAAAAATGTCGAAATTTGGCTAAAAATGTTAAAATTTGACGTAAAATTTTAAAATTAGGCAAAAAATGTCGAAATTTGGCTAAAAATGTAAAAATTTGGTAAAGTTTGACAAAATTTTTCGAAATTTGGCAAAAAATTCCGAAATTTGGCTAAAAATGTTAATTTCCGCTATTTCCAATGAAATACGGATGAAAAATCTGTATGGATTTACAAAAATCCTTCAGATGGGCAACATATCGTCCGTCTGAGAGATTTTCACCATATCCACAGTAATTTTCCATCTGAAATTCGGCGAAAAGTGTGAAAGATATTTTCAACAGAGGGACGAACGAAAAACGACCATGTCTTTGCTAAAATTCTTTACAGGGGTAAGATGGGACCAGCATGATGCTTTGATATTATTTTCTCTCCGGCAAGTGATGGATTTTGGGAAAATCGATAACGTTTCTTTTGCGATGTACATTCTCGTAATTTATTTATCAGTGAATACAATAATATTTCGTTGATAATTAATCAATGAATTCTAACGGTATAGTTCGCGTAACGATGACGATTTTCCATTCGTTAACTATTCAATAAATCAACATAATTAACATTATTATTTATTTATGATTTTTAAATATATTTCATTATTATTTTACTTGCAATCGGATTTAGCGCAAGGAGTTTGTTTTTCAAGGAGTTTCTTAGCTGCGGGGTGCGCTTCGGGTCCCATTTTCGTATTCCGTGTAGGAATTGGCAAGCGTCGTGAACGAGTGACTTTATAGAATGATCGATCGATTAATTTTTCCACAAAAAAAAAAAAAAACAGAAAAAAATGAAAATTGTCCATTTTTTTCGCACAAACATCGACGATGGAGCAATTTTCTTAACAGAATTTTCTCCCGAGAATCCTCAAATAGAAACGAATCACAAGAGGCTCGTATTTTTACGAAAAATGCGAAAAATAAAATGAGATTTCGACGCCGTACGATGATTTTCTTTATAATGACGTTGACGACAAAGAGATTGACCAATTGCAGCACCGTAGATTTTTTAAAAGTCTTCGTAGAGCGTCGTAGCTTCGTTCTTTTCCGAGATTAGTTGATCGATTTTTTTAGGAGGCAGTTTTCATATCGCACCGTCAGAAATTTTGACACGTGTCAAAAGTTGGTGTTTTTTTTTTATTTCTATTATTTTAATTTTATCCATTCGACAGGATTTTTCGATCGCGTCCTCAATTCATAATTCCTAACGATAATTTGTTTTTTTATTTTTTTTAAACTTTTAATTAGCTGACGATTTAGCTCCCGATCGAAGGAACTCGTTTTGAATTTTTTTTTACATTGATTGTCACGTGTCAACTCGCAAGAGTCCGTTTTGGTTTTTCTTCGAACGTTCCAGAAGCAAGAAAATGATTGTTTCTCGTTTCTTCGCATTCACAAATCGTGAACGTAACCGTGGACCGTTATTCCTGGCGCAATCTCAACATGCGCCATTTTTGGAGCGTCCAATGGCTCTCCGCCCCATGCTCCTTCCCGACCATATTTCTCTGACATTCTCACCATCTCGTTCGGACTCCATTCCGGCGATTCTACTCGATTCTTTCCACCTCTGCTACTCCCTACTCCCTCGTACACATCCTCGCGACTCGATCTATTGTAATCCGATGACCCGTGATGATGTTGAGCCTGGTGACGATGCGGTGGCGATGACGACGAAGGACCCGGCACTGCGTAACTCTCGTACACTGGGTTTCGCTTCATTGAACCACGCGGATGATTCGTCTTTCTCAACATTGCCTGCAACAATCATTTCCATTCGCTTCAACCCTCGACATCGAGCTCCAACGAAAAAAACTCGATTTTTTCAATTTTTTGAATAATCACAATTCTCGTATCGATTTTGTGTTTGGATGAAAAAGAAAAAACGGAATTTCGTTGCATTCCAACGAATTTTTCATTTTTTTTTTCTCATTTGATTTTTTTTCTGATTTTTTTATTTGGCGAACCTGAAAATTGAAGGGTGGCTCGTCCTCCTCCTCGTTGTTGTTACTCCTGCGACCGATTCGCTGCATCTCTTGAATAGGATTCACCCTGAAATCATCGGGTCAAACTTTCAGATTCGAAAAGAAAAAAAACGACAAAGTTTTTCTGCAAAAAGTTTTCTCACCGGTTCTCGCTCGGGAATTCTCTCGGCATTCTGTCACCGTACTCCCATTGTTGCTCATTACTTCTGCCCGGAGGATCATAGTTTTGGCCACCGTAACCCCGGCTCCCGGATGCCGAGGCGTTTATCGGTATCGGTGGCGGTGGTATTTTCTTCCTCGAACGCAACGATCCGGTATTATCGTAATTATTCTGTATCATAAATCCAAATCTCCTTATTTCCACATCAAATGATTGGAAAGATAAAAAAAAATCCTTTTTTTTTGTACAATTCTTATTTTTTCAATTATTTCATTTTTTTATTTATTTTTTTTATTTTTTTATCTCAGGAAAGCAAGGATACGGTATTATCCTAATCACTCCGAATCATGAATCCAAATCTCATTATTTCCACATCAAATGATTGGAAAGATGAAAAAAAACCTTTTTTTTTTTACAATTTTTGTGTTTTCAATTATTTCATTTTTTAATTTGATTTTGAATTTATTTTTTTATTTTTTCATCCCAGGAAAGCAAGGATACGGTATTATCCTAATTACTCCGAATCATGAATCCAAATCTCATTATTTCCACATGAAATGATTGGAAAGATGAAAAAAAAAACTTTTTTTTTTTTACAATTTTTATTTTTTCAATTATTTCATTTTTGAATTTATTCTTTTTTTTTTATCCCAGGAAAGCAAGGATACGGTATTGTCGTAATTATTCCGAATCATAAATCCAAATCTTATTATTTCCACATGAAATGATTGAAAAATTTGAAAAAATCTTTTTTTCATTTATTTCGATTTCGATTTTTTAAAATTTTTCTGTTACTATTCGATTTTTATTATTATCAATTTTTTTTATGATTTATTTTAATTGTTGTTATTTTAGGAAAAAGGGAAAAAATCGAATTAGCTAATGAAATGGTTGTTTGTTTGTTTTTTTTTGGTTCAACTCACTGAGCGAGAATTATGAGCGTTAGGAGCCAATGGTAGTTTAGTACGGTTGCTGGCTGTAGGTTGATAAACGGAATCTTGCCTCGACTTTGGCACTTCTTCCGGGGGGCATCGCACTGGGACATTCGGGTCCCTGGAAAACGGTGTGTTGATAAGACTTTGGCCTCCGCTGATTGCCGGCTGGGCTACGCGATGCGGCGAGTTCGTCGTTTGTACCTCGACGTCTGTAATTTAAATATTAGAGATAGCCCCAGGGACAGTATTTCTCTTTTTTTTTTCTTTTGTTTCACGTTTTTTTTCCCCTCAAGAATCCTCCGCAGAATTTTTTCTACACGAGCCTCAATATTTTTCAGATTATTGGAATATTTATTGCCTCGAAGGCTAAGCGAATAAATTTTCGTTGGAATTAGGCCAGAATTTTATATTTCCAATTTTCATCGGCAGGTCAAAAGAGGATTTGCGATTTTTCTGTTGCAATTCGATAATTATATAGACGGACACCCTCCACGTTTCCTGCTAAATAATTAAGGATGTCGAGTCCCGAATCGCAAGTGATAAAAAAAATTATTAAAATTTCGTACTTTTTTTAATAAAATATTAAAGAGAATTGTTATAACTTTGCGATAAGTTTTTTGTTTCGACCTCTCAATTTAAAAATCTCTACAATAAACCGAAAGCAACGAAACCAAAACAAAGTTTATTAAAAAATATTTTTTCTCTTGGTTTAAAAAATTATTCGTAACGAAATGTTAATTTTTTAATAACGAGCTAATCGTCGTGGAATTTTTACTCAATTTTGGACAATTGACAGTAACAAAGCTCACGGGTACTCAACATCCTTGGACTGGAAACAAAATTTTGTTGGAAAAGATCGATATTTTGATCGATACGTTCGACTGAACGTTTTTTTTTTTTAAATAATTCCAAAAATTGTGACATCGAGGGCAAAAATATTCTAGAAAGTCTCTTCGCAAGCAAATTTTTGTCGTTCCAATCGTAAATTTTGCTGACTATTCTTAACTGACTATTTTTAACAAAATTTCATTTCCAGTGCAGTTCATTAGTTTTTCAGTAAAACAAACATTTTTGTTCCGATTGAAAAATAAGGAAGAAATAAGATAATGATCGTGGAATCGAAAGACTATTGTGAGATTATGGAAACTGAAAGAAAAGCAAAACGATAAGAACCCGAAAACGACGTTTTGGCGGTTCTATTGAAAAAAGTGTTTCCGGTCGTAGTTTTGGGCGATTTTCACTTTGCGAATTAGATCCGCGGATCCTTTGCACTTGGCTGATTCGGTAGGACAACGAGATAATTTTAAAAACGTTGTGTGTGTGAAAAAAAAAAACACAAAATTTCGTAAAACTTGTCCCGATGACGTTTTTCGATATTTTCGTTAAAATTCTTTTTTCGTTTCGAATCAACATTCGTCCCTGTCGCACCTCTCGTATGAACGTTGTCGTTGGCCCAAGGCACGGTTTGTCTCCTTAACGGTGCGTCCCAGGCCTCGTGTTCGTCGTCAGACGCCGAGGAAGTCACAGATCTGCAGAACGTATTCTCAGATGTAAAGAAAAAGAAGAAAAAAAAAAGGTTTTGGAAAAATCATTTGTCCTAATAATATGTTTCGGTGGACGCGAGAAAAATCGGAGCAAAAAGCAAAAAATGAAGGAACGTGAGAGAAAATACCGATTGATGGATTGACGAGTCTGCTAATTAGTGTCTGCTCGATAAATGAATGATGGAAATGAGAAGAAACATTTTTTTTTCATAAATTCATCAATTTCAAGACGAAAAAATAATTCTTTCGATGATCAATCACGACTTTTTTCACAATGATTATGCTCCCAATAAAATTAACGATAAATAAGAAGCGAATTGCTCGCTCGTTCAACTGACCCAGCTCCTCTTTTCGAATTAGCCTTTCTCGGATCGTTCATGTATGAAGAATCGAAGTATGGAAATTCTTGATGAATGTTGAATGGCAATTTGTGTACTTGGGGGGGTTTCGACTGGCCTAGATAAGCGGACACTTTCATGCCTGGGTCTATTCTTTCTAGAGGCACGCGCTCAATCGTCCTCTGCAAGTTCGCTTGCAATGCTTGACTGTAAAGATGAACCTGAACAAAAAGAAGAAAACAAACGAAAAAAAACGAAACACCAAATGAAAAATAGTCTCAGTAGCAAATTTATCGCGTTTCGTTCTCGACGATGCTCACTTGCTGCGAAAACTGCACGAGGTCTTGATAGCGGGCTGCACGGTACTGTAGGAGGACTTGAAACATGCTCTTCGACCTCCATTTGCTGCTGTAATATCTCATGAAGTCCTTCGTCCCCTGATCCAGTTCCCCCTTCAATGCTGGGCCCAGTTCTTTCCTCACTGCATGACCCCGGTATGCTGAGTACAATACCAATCAATAACGAACCATTACCAATCGTATGTCGATTGAAAAAAAAATCGAGTCATTTTCAATGAAAATTTCATTTATTTTCTCGCTGCAGAGAATTTTTTACCTTTCTGTATCGTCACTGCAGCTTGGTCGTCCGACATGTCGATCGTCGCCGTTTTCTGGACCGACGCTTTCTTCGCTGAAACCATTCTCGTTAATAACTGGAGAAAAACAAAATTCTACACCAAAATTTTGCCTTTCTCGTTTCGAAAACCAGAGCCAAGATTTTCGAAGAATAGTTTTTTCTCTTTTTTTATGACAGAAGGACCAAAAAATATTTTACCGGAGTTTGCGTCGTTGGAATGCACTACGAGAACTTTTTTTTTAAATTCATTATTTCGATAATTAACCCTCCGTGGTCACCAGGGGTCAAAATGACCCCGAGGGCAAATTAGAGCTGGAATTACGACGAGTTATTGGCGCCGAGACGATCGGCCTCCTCTCCAGGTGCTTCTGGTGCCCGATTTTTTTTTTTTTACACATTGCTTCTTTGCTGATTTTTTTTCGCCATTTTGAAAATTGGATAAAAAATTTTTCCCCCGATATTCTTGTTCGGAAAGGTTCAAACTAATATCCTGAATTTTTGTGTGTCGTTCGGAACGATTCTGATAACGTGGCAAGCGTTTAAACATCCCTGTGGTGTCTTTTCGACCTCGTACGACCATCGTTTCAATTTTTCTAGTAAAATCTGTTGCCTAATGGCAAGAAAAACGTTCTCATTATCGTTGACAAACCTGGCATGAAAATTTAGTGCTTCGCTATGAAAATTAAAGAGATTTCGTTGCATTCCAACGACGAGAACTTCGAGATGGTGGAAAAACGTGACGATTCATCGAAACAAGTAACTTACCAAGTTCCGTTTTGACTTTGACAGCTTTGGTGGTTTTGGTGGCTTTTCGGGCGAGGAAAGCTCTCAGCATGCATTGGACCTTGACGATTTTTTTCACTTGGGTCTCGTACAAGCGAGACAAATATTCTTCGTTGTAATATTTGAGAAAAACTTTGCTTTTCCCAATGACCCAGCCTTCCATTTTCAGTCGAATGAGCAACAAGCGACAGTTGTCTTTGGTCAATTCCACGTTCTCGTCGAAATCGAACGCCAGAAATTTGTACCTTGACGATAAAATAAATAAAAAAACCATTGCGATTGGAATTTCAATGAAAAATTCGCATCGATTCATTATTTACCTTCGAAGAAATTCTTGAAAGGGAATTCTGTGCGGATAACCACGTTGTCGAGCTTTCGCTGTGTCCAGTATCGCAAGGGCTCGCATTTGTTGCTTCACCACTTCGCGATAAAAGCCTCTGGGCTTGCCTTCCAAATCGGCTCTGATGCAACGAACGAAATGCGTCCCGCCGCTTCCTCCACCCACCGACAAATTTTTCAATATTTCCAAACTCGTCGAACGAAATGTCGCTGCACACGTTCGCATTCGACGAGTCTGAGAAAATTGACCTCTCGACGCGGTATTGTATTTCTGCAAAAAAAAAAGAAAATATTGATTTTTTTCTTTTCTGAGGAAAACGAACGAGAAAAAAAAGTTTCATCATTTTTATAGTCGTCGAATTTGTTTTATTTGTAAACGAAACGTTTTAAAAAACAAAATTTCCGAAAAAAAGTTGTCGCTCGGGTCAAAAAGACCCACGTGGATCCGCGGAGGGTTAAAGCTCGAAAAATGGCGATAAACGAAAATTCTAAAAGAACAAAAAGAGCCTGGAATCCAATTATTTTGAAACTTTCATCGTAAAAAGAGAAAAAAAAGAAAAAAAAAAATACAGCAAATTCCTCATTTACGATTTAGTTAATGCAAATCTCTGGACTTTTGCACTTTTTGCGATTCTTCACGAGTGCACAGGGTTTATATTTTCCAGAATAACAATCGTGAGCCCGGACTTACCCTGACTTTGTGAGTTTCTTGCATGAGACAGCCCCATTTGCTTTTGGGTGTTTTTTTCTCAACCGGTTTAGGGTGATCAACGACGATGGTCAAATTGCCAGATTTGGTCAATGGGTTGAGAAACATTGATTTGATGTGGTGGGAGCTCGAGAGTCTGAAAGTTTCGATCATTTCGGGAGGCACAAAGTCGCGATTCTTTTCCGATATTTCACTCGCGTCGTATATTAATTTTCCTGTATAATGAGCGACCGTGAACTCGTGAGTACCGACTGTTTTGACGTTAAGATTTTTAGAGCGACGATTTATTTTCTCGAGAATGAATTGAGCGTCCTGCAACTGTCTGGATGCTTCGTCGATTATGTGGAAAAGGCCATCGGCCTTTCCCATTAATTGATCGATCGCTGCCTTGTTGTCGTAGAAATGCAATTGCTGCACCGGAATTTCTTCCTCCTGTTGTTCTTGCTGCAAAGACAAAGATGCGCGATAATGACACGTCCATTCGTTTCTTTACTCCGTTGATAAAATCGTTGGGAATCGATCGATCTTTACGAACCATTTCCCAAGCGAAAATCCTCTGATTGTAATGACATTGCAATTGTTCGTTCATCGTATTGACGACCAATTGTTCGATCCTATTGATGGCGAAGCACTCGAAGCCAAATAGATCGAGAATGCTGATGCTGAACTTATCGCCGCTAGAAATATTCATTCGGTTGAATAAAATTCATTCGAGGCTTTGCTCTGGACAATAACGAGAAGATTGATCAAATAAACTCACAAAAGTGTTCGAGTCACTGTCAATTTTTCGTTTATATTATTCACGAGCCAATCGACCAGACGTTGATAGAGTGTGTTGGCCAATACGTCTCTCGCCTCTCGAGCTTCTTCGCACGTGTGACGACGACGCACCGCAGCTCCTTTTCTTATCACGCAGTAATTCGTCAGAGACCACATAAACTTTTTTGGGTCCAGGCCCAAATGGTCGGCAACTTGCAAACAATCGTGACAAAACTCGATATTAATTATTATCGCTCCATCGACATTCGAGGCTTCGTTTTCTCGTTTTCTCGTTATAAATAAATAAATAAATAAATGAATAAATAAATAGATAAATAAATAAATAAATAAATAAATAAGTAAATAAATAAATAAATAAATAAATAAATAAATAAACAAATAAATAAACAAATAAACAAACAAATAAATAAATAAATAAATGAATAAACAAATGAATAAATGAATAAATAAATAAACGAATAAATAAATAAATGAATAAATAAATAAATAAATAAATAAATAAATGAATAAATAAATAAACAAATAAATAAACAAATAAACAAATAAATAAATAAATAAACAAATAAACAAATAAATAAATAAATAAATGAATAAACGAATAAATAAATAAATGAATAAATAAATAAATGAATAAATAAATAAATGAATAAATAAATAAATGAATAAATAGATAAATAAATGAATAAATAAATAAATAAATAAATAAATAAATGAATAAATAAATAAATAAATAAATAAATAAATAAATAAATAATTGAATGAATAAATAAATGAATAGCATAAAAATAAAAATCGGTGCATACCTATTTCGGCGGTGTCAACGCTGTCGACCTCAGCCTCGCCATTGTTGCCCTCGGTGAATTTCACTTCGCCAAGAATCAATATAGCCGCAAGGGTTTTCCAAATAATTTGTTCGTGTTCTTCCATTTCCATCAGTCTAAGAATTTCCTTGATCTCACTGTATTTCAGACTATTGCCAGCCGGATCGTTGCGAACTTTGAACGATCGTTTGTTTCCTGTACTTTTGTCCCCGATCCTCATGTATCGAAATTTTCGACCAGGCGCCAGAGAATATTTTCGCAAATTGTTAGTAGCCTCGAGACCATCGTAAAAGTAATAAAAAATGTGGAAGTTTGATTGATTGCTGAAAAGCAAAAAAGTCACGATTTTCAATAAAAATTTGGGAAAATTGAAAATTTCTTCGGATTAAATGCTCGAGGCTTTTGCTCGATGTACTGACCGATCACGAGTCGAAACTCGCCATTTTTCCAACTGATACAACCAGAATATCGCACCAGAAGCTTTTCCAGTCGTACCGAATGTCGTTTGGGTCTGGAGCACGCATCTCGTTGAGTTTGGATTCAAAGGGGTCGCGGCGTGACAAAACGCATGAATCAGTTGCATCGCTTTCATCACTCTCGCTCCAGTGTCCGTTAAAGCCTGCGCCAGACATTATTTTCGTTATCGTTCGACACGATTCTTTTGCACAATCGGAATTCTCAACAGTTAAGGCTACACTTTCGAGACCTTGCCCAGATACATGAGATGCTTTATCACGTGGAGGACGTTGGTCGTCTTTCCCGAATGACTTTCACCCGCCAGCAATATGTGCTGAGGCTCTTCGTTGTGAAAAGCGTCTTGGAAGGCGCTATCAGCCACCGAGTAAATGTGCGGCGCATTGTCGGATCTTGATTTGCATTGATACTTTGCGTGCATCTAAAAAAATCAATAATTCTTTTGCGAATTTCGTTAATTTTGATTTTGTCACGATGAACATTCTTTTTCTTTCCAGTTTTTGATTCTCTGAGAATTTTTTTTTGAATTGCTCGAAAAATACGAATTTTACGACATTTTGAAATTTTCAAAAAAAGTTTTTCTCCGTTCTAACTTGCGCAAATTTCAAGATTCGTTACTACGTTTTTTTTTATCGATAGAGTATCATAATGGGAAGGTTGGCATTGAATTGGGAAAATATCGGTTCAACGGTTGAAATTTTATGATTTTTTGAATTTTACGACATTTTGAAATTTTCAAAAAAAATCTTTCACCGCTCTAACTTCCGCAAATTTCAAGATTCGTTACTACGTTTTTTTTTATCAATAGAGTATCATAATAGGAAGGTTGGCATTGAATTGGGAAAATATCCGTTGAACGGTTGAAATTTTATGATTTTTTGAATTTTACGACATTTTGAAATTTTCAAAAAAAGTTTGTCGCCGCTCCAACTTCCGCAAATTTCAAGATTCGTTACTACGTTTTTTTTTTATCAACAGAGTATCATGATAAGAAGGTTGGTATTAAATTTGGAAAATATCGGTTGAACGGTTTGAATTTTATGATTTTTCGAATTTTACGAAAATCAGAGTTTTTCGAAAGATCGTCCAACCGCTTTAATTTTTCCAAATTTCGTAAGATATTGTGTACGAGTCTGTACTTTCTCTTTACTGTCTCGAAAAGTTGGTGAAATTGTTTTAAAAAACGCTGCAAAAATTGAAAGTTGCTAATTGCTTTCTCGAGACTCTGCACCATATCCTCGAAGCTTCCTCCACGAGGATACGAAAAATAAAAATATAGGACCTCGTAGAAAAAGATTTAAGCATCGTGCCAAATCTTGAGGAAGGAATTTGCGCAAATTTTTAATTCGCAGGCGTTTTTTATTTCGTTAT
Organism: Hyposoter didymator; assembly: GCA_037952995.1. Classification (NCBI taxonomy): domain Eukaryota; kingdom Metazoa; phylum Arthropoda; class Insecta; order Hymenoptera; family Ichneumonidae; genus Hyposoter; species Hyposoter didymator. The sequence goes on from JBAJMU010000011.1 coordinate 4,757,055, forward strand.
TCGAATGTTTTTCCATTCGGACACTCACGTGGGGACCATAAATGTCTTGAATTTCGTTTGGATTTATTATGAGCAATACGTCGCCGATGAAGGTGTGAAAAAATCCTCGACGTAATCGCGCATGCAGTTCGTCCAGAACAGTGTCTTCTGTCAAGATTTCCAAAGCTGCCAGATCCTCCGTTAACATTTGTTCCGGAGAGTCAGTTTGGTGAGTCTTTAAAAATGGAAAAAGAAATGAAAAAAATAAATAAAAATCGTACAGCGATCGATAACGATTGAATTTTTCTGCTGACGATTTGGATTTACCTTCAAGAATCCTTTGCGCACGATGACGTCAGGCTTTTTACCTGCTTTCCCTTTGTCTCCGTAATTCAGCGCCAACGCTTTGATTTCTTGAGTCAACTGCGTACACAAACGTTTTTATTCGCATTTTTATGGAATTTTTCAAAAATGTTGGCGAGTTTAATAAAATTTGACACTATTGAAAAATCCTCTCACGGGATAATCGTTCTCCGGAAGTTCCGACAGAAAAGGATGTTCCATGATTTCCGCCATGAATGGTCTGTTGTCCGGATTCTTCTCCAGACATCTGTAGAAATCGAATTGACAATTTTCACTGGGATTTATGTGGAAAATAGGAAAAAATTCACTCGGATCCAAAAAAATGTTTTGAGCGATAGTTGGACGTGACGATGGCCCGTTCGTTCGTCTTGAAATATTTCTTTGCCTTTTTTCGAAGCCTCAACTAAATGATTGTTAATTTTTAACAACAATTTCGTGCAAAATATCGAGACTGAGAATTTTATCGGAATTGCTAGAAAAATCCGATTTTTAGGGCGTTTTGAAAATTTCAAAAAAAGTCTGTCCACCTTCCGCAAATTTTAAGATTTATTACTATTTTTTTTAAACAATCGGAAGGTTGGTATCGAATTTGGGAAAAAAAGCGGTTGAACGGTTGAAATTTTATGAATTTTTCGAATTTTACAAAAATCTGAATTTTTCGAAAAAAAAAATTTTGATCGCTTCAATTTTTGGAAATTTTTGCATTTTCACAATTTAAGGATCTTCAGGGTTTTGAGTCAGTTGCTGATTTGCAAACTCTTGGCATTTCTTACTCCGCAATAAAGTCATTGAAATTCTGCGACCAATTGGCAGGCCGGTAAAGTCCAGGGGGTGGATTTCGAACGATTTGGAAAAGTGCTCGAGTCGGATGCATGTCCTGAAAGGGTGGCTTCCCATCGGCAAGTTCAATCGCGGTGATTCCAACTGCCCAGACGTCTGCTCGACTCCCATAGCCGATTGGGGGCTCGGCATTGCTCATTACCACTTCCGGTGCCATCCAACATGGCGAGCCAATGCTCGTTTTACGTTTCCCCATCTCCCCCTTGATCATACGCGACAGCCCAAAATCTACGAGCCTCACTTCGCCCTCCTTCGTCAACAAAATGTTGCTCCCTTGGACGTCACGATGAATCACGTTGTTTTCGTGCAAATGAACCAACGCCTGGAACCATCGAATTAACAATCAATTATTTTTCCCATTCAAAATCAAATTAAAAAAAAAAAAAAATCCTTCCTATGCTTCGTAGTGAGAAAACGACAAAAAAAAATTTCTCCCCCATAAGCTCATGGTGTCTTTTCCATGGACACTACCACGTGATCCGATCCACTGAATTATTTTTCTCGATTCAGAGCGAAATTCAAAAAAAAAAAAAAACAAAAAAAAACTTTTTAGTCTTCGAAACGAGAAAACGACGAAAAGAATGTTTCTCCCATAAGCTCATGGTGTCTTTTCCATAGATACTGCCACGTGATTCAATCCACTGAATTATTTGTCTCGATTCAAACCCAAATTAAAAAAAAAAAAATCGTTCCACTCTCCGAAGCGAGAAAACGACGACATCGTGTTTCTTGCGAAATTCAATAAACGTTGAGACTAAAAAATGAGTCGAAAAGTGGCTCAACTTAAATGGGAACAGCAAAGTAAATTGCAGCTCAAGGAATTTTTCTCCTCTATAAGCTGATGATGGTTTCTTTAGCTGCAGAGATACTCCCGTGAAGCGAGAGCAGCAATGATAAGTCACTAATGATTTAGTGACAAAGTGGTAGAGTCGTAAATATACGAAAGGGCTGTTCTTGTTCCTCACGTTTTATGTATACATTTTAAAACGTGTGTGTGTCTTTGTCTGTGTGGATTAATATATATGTATATGAATATATACGATCGAGAAGTATTCTCGTGGTAAGAATGCTGCTCCATTATAAACATACCCGTCCTTTCATCAGGGCACCGGACTTGGCAATATAATATACGTTATATACATTATTTCTGTCTCTTTATTTTCTTCATTTTTTTTCTCAACTGGTATATTACGCACGCGAGGACTAACGCACTCACCAGGTGGACCAGCACGAACGAGAGATACGTTGAGGGTTTTCTCTTGCCGGTCCGATAAATTGTCAACTTTTAATATCAATTTGTCGATCGATTTTAATTTCAAATAATTATTTCTTTAAAAAAAAAAAAAAAAAAAAAAAAAAAAAAAACATCGAAAAATCAAGAAAAATTTCGTTTTATAATTTGCGAAAAATTCGTCTGCGGGGAGTTTGAGATTCACGAGTCGCTCCTCATTCTCGCATTGTTCGTCTTGGTCTCTGGACACGAGACGCAATTACGTTTTATAATAACATTTACTCCTCGTGTCCAAAGTCTCTCTCTCTGTTTGTGTGGAGTCCGCAGCGTCGCGAGTAATGAAGCCTCGGGACGGTGAAGAAAAATTCCGCGTGCTCAAAAGTTCCGGACACATTCCGACCCACCGACTATTTCTTCCCTGCTCCATTCAATTCGCCTCGAGATCATTTTCAAATCATTTTTTCCCAATTTTCTCATTCGAACCAAAAAATCCAACTAAAAAATTGAAAATACAGAAATTTAATTAAAATTTTTTTTTTTTACCTTAATGACTTCTTTGAGAATGTACGCTATATGGATTTCCCGCATTTTCTTGTCCGTTGCCACGAGACCCCGAACTAGATTCATCACTGGACCGCCATCGCAAAGCTTTAAAAAAAAAACAACAACAACAATAATTTTTATCAATAATAACAATAACAAGAATTGTTATTAATAATAATAATTGAATTAACTAAATAAATAATAATATTCAATATTAATATCAATTCAGAAATAATAATTATTATTTTCAAAAAATAATAAATAATAAAATAAAATAAATAAATAATAATAATAATTAAAATTATTAAAAATAAAAAAAATCATTATTAAAAATATTCGTATTATTATTATTTTTATAATTGAATAAATTTTAATAAATACATTTAATAAATAAATTTAATAAATAAATTTAATAAATAAATTTAATAAATAAATTTAATAAATAAATTTAATAAATAAATTAAATAAATAAATTTAATAAATAAATTTAATAAATGAATTTAATAAATAAATTTAATAAATAAATTTTATAATTAAATAAATATTTTAAATAATCATAATAATGATAATTATTTTTATTATGGGAAGCAGTAATGATTTTTTCCGGCCCCCGGTAGATTTTAATTGAATAATGTTATTAGCATTTGAAGAACCATGGCCCCCGGTGCAATGTTGTCTGATATAATGGGAAATGCCATTGTAATTGCGGAAGTAATTCCCTTCGAAAGAATTCTTACTCGAGGGCGAGAATGAAAATTTTAATCGTCATGGCTGATTTAATTTTAACTGTTATTTCGTTCATTACTTTTTCTTGTTGTTTCAAATTGTTTGCCATGGATTTATGTGAATCGACAACGTGCCCACGATTTTTATTATTTTCAGTGAGCCTTCGAGTTTTTTTTATTTTTCTGGGCATGCTCGGGCGTTTATGATTTTCTCAAAATGTCAGCGTCCGGTTTTTTTTGTCCAAATTTCGGTTTTTGTCAGGAGAAATTTGAGTTTTCGATAAAATTGAAAATAAAAAGTTTGTCTCGCGAGAGCGAAGGAAGATCCTCATGCTAGCCGAACGTATGGATTACGACAATGTGCATGAGATTTATCGCGAGCTATATTTCATATCGAGCGTTTACGGGCATTGCAGAGAGAGAGGGAGAGCGAGGAGGATCTTCGATTGCCGCGCACACGCCACGTCAAAGTAATACAGAAGCTATAAAAAGTATTATTTACTGTTTGAATAACAATTAATTGAAAAACGTCACGTTGCAGAAATTCTCAACGTACGAGCTCAAATTTTTTTACTTTCTTTTTTTTTAAATCTGTGACGTTTTTATTTCTCCTCGAAATCGCGGAAGAAAAAATGCATCTTCGCGTTAATAAAGAACGAAAATTAGTCGAATACGATATTTTGGCGTGTCAAATGCCAAATGGATATCAATGGCAAGTTGTAAGTTTTCCAAACACGTAACAAACGCAAGTCTACACGATTAATCATCCAGGAGATTTCTCCTCGAAATCGGGGAAGAAAAAATGCATCTCGCGTTAATAAAGTACGAAAATTTGTCGAATACGATATTTTGGCGTGCCAAATGTCAAATGGATATCAATGGCAAGTTGTAAGTTTTCCAAACACGTAACAAACGCGAATTTACACGATTAATCATCCAGGAGATTTCTCCTCGAAATCGGGGAAGAAAAAATGCATCTTCGCGTTAATAAAGTACGAAAATTTGTCGAATATTATATTTTGGCGTGTCAAATGCCAAATGGGTATCAATGGCAAGTTGTAAGTTTTCCAAACACGTAACAAACGCGAATTTACACGATTAATCATCCAGGAGATTTCTCCTCGAAATCGGAGAAGAAAAAATGCATCTTCGCGTTAATAAAGTACGAAAATTAGTCGAATACGATATTTTGGCGTGTCAAATGCCAAATGGGTATCAATGGCAAGTTGTAAGTTTTCCAAACACGTAACAAACGCGAGTTTACACGATTAATCATGCAGGAGAGCACTAACTAACTCGTAGTACAAACTGGCATTGTGCGAGTGGCAAAAGTAAGAAGAGAAGAAAAAAAAACGCACACGCACACAGCAAACTGCTTGGCTCGAGTTTTTTTTGTGTGGTCGGAGAGGCTTACTGCTGTGAAATAATCGTTCGTTACGAGTTTGAGATAAGTAATAATATTTTGGCGCACCGTGGAGGTCCGACCGTAAATTAGGGTTCGCGACGTGCTCTCCTCTCTCGCTCTCTCGCTCTTGGGCTCCCCGCGTGCCCCCACCACCAGGGGCTTCGCTACACGCAGCTCAAATTTTTCCCTCCCGCAATCCGCTCCGCGTATTGCGTATATATACCAACGAGTTTAATGATTGTTTAATGGTCCAGCGTGTCGTAAATTATCCGTGTATTCGACCGTCTCAAATGCTTGAAATTGCCTCCGGGACTTTAAAAGGAGAAAAGAGGGAGAAGGAGGGCCGG
>JBAJMU010000011.1:4762810-4785341 GCA_037952995.1 Hyposoter didymator
TGCATAGATTTACACATGCGTATATACTTTTGATAAAAGCAATAAACACACGTGGACACACGCGAGACCCCATTGTCGAGAATCTTTCGTCACGCTAATGACAGAAATTCACGTCTCTGTTTCAAGAATCAACGCTTTTTCTTTTTTTCTGTCACTTGGATTGATTATCAACTGTGCAATGGCAACTTGGCCTCAAAAGGGAATCTAATTTTGAAAGATTTTTTTTTTTACATCGTTTTCGAGTTATTGAACGTTAGAGCTCACATGCACGAGCATAGGAAAATTGGAAATGATTAGAATTTAATGAAATTTAGTGAGTAAATTTTTTTTTACGTTAAATCTGAATATACAAATTTTTAAAGATTTTTCTTTTACACAGTTTCCGAGTAATTGAACGCTAGAGTTTACATGCACGAGCATAGGAAAATTCTAAAAGATTAGAATTTAATAAAATTTAGTGAGTCAATTCTTTAGAATTAAATCTGAATATACAAATTTTTAAAGATTTTTCTTTTACACAGTTTTCGAGAAATTGAACGCTAGAGTTTCCATGCACGAGCATAGGAAAATTCTAAATGATTAGAATTAAATAAAATTTAGTGAGTAAATTCTTTTTGGTGTTAAATCTGAATATACAATTTTTTAAAGATTTTTTTTTTTTACATAGTTTTCGAGTAATTAAACGCTAGAGTTTCCATGCACGAGCATAGGAAAATTCTAAAAGATTAGAATTTTATAAAATTTAGTGAGTAAATTTTTTTTTACGTTAAAACTGAATATACAAATTTTTAAAGATTTTTCTTCTCCATAGTTTTCGAGTAACTGAACGCTAGAGTTTCCATGCACGAGCATAGGAAAATTCTAAAAGATTAGAATTTAATAAAATTTCGTGAGTGAATTCTTTTTGGTGTTAAATCTGAATATACAATTTTTTAAAGATTTTTCTTCTCCATAGTTTTCGAGAAACTGAACGCTAGAGTTTCCATGCACGAGCATAGAAAAATTCTAAACGATTAGAATTTTATAAAATTTAGTGAGTAAATTTTTTTTTACGTTAAATCTGAATATCCAAATTTTTAAAGATTTTTGTTTTACACAGTTTTCGAGTAATTGAACGCTAGAGTTTCCATGCACGAGCATAGGAAAATTCTAAACGATTAGAATAAAATAAAATTTCGTGAGTAAATTTTTTTTTACGTTCAATCTGAATATCCAAATTTTTAAAGATTTTTCTTTTACACAGTTATCGAGTACTTAAAATTTTATTAAATTCTTATCATATGGTCGTATGCAACCGACCCCTCAATGTGCATTTTCATCGAGCAGCATATTTAAAAGAATTGATTTGTTTTTATTGATGAGTTTTCTTACCTCCATGGCGAACCATATCTGATCGAATTCCCCCTTTTTGCCTGATCTCTTGCGATAAATACCGTAGAAATCCGGCAGATTCGGATGGCCCGCGAAATCTCTAAAGACTCTGTACTCTTCGACTATGAGGGCTTGGGTCTCTGGTGTGAGTTTCTGGACTTTTATGGCCACCCTTTTGTTACCTGACGAGGAAGAAGGAAACATAATTATTCGTTGATTCAATGCCCAGCAGATTCTTCGTGCTATTTCGTGCAGATTCCAATTTTTTTATTCGAACGATGAGCAAACTCAGTGCATCGAGAAAAATTGCATTTGTTTTTTTTACCAGCTTGAGAATCCACAGCCTCGTAAACATCGCCGCAAACTCCGGACCCGATAATGTCATTGAGCATGTAACGTTTTCCAGGATCCTGGATACTGTCGAGTCGTTGAAGGGTGCCAGGACCTCCCTGATCCCCTCCCCCTCCGCCTCGCATATCGTAATCCTCTTCGCGGGTTCTACGACGAGCTCCTTCCCCTGCGTTACCTCTTGGCAGCTCGTAATCATAATCGTCCTCGAAATCGCCACGTCTTCCTCCCCCGCGGCGACCGTACTCGCTCATTTTTCGCTTTCCACCAAAAAAAACGAAAAAAAATAAAAAATTCAAATTTTTAAATTTTTTTTCAGTAACTAGACAAAATTTTTGGATTCTGAGTAATTTCTAAATGTTAGAAACGACGGAGTTCCCTTTTTTCTCAATCAATACTCAGTCAGGACAATAAATCCATTTTTTTTTTTTGGATCCAATGAAAAAAATCGATTTTTCGCTGCAACCCAACGTTGCAAACTCCAGCCTCTACAAAGAAACACGTCGCATTCGCGGGCTTCAAGATTGGCAAAAAAAAAAGTAACAAGAAAAATCTGCAGCACATACTTTTGTCGGATGGGAATAAAAATATAATATACCACTTGATTGTCCAGTCATGAGAAATGAAATAATTCTTCCGAGCTCTTAAGGTACTCGAGGGACGAACCTCAACGATCCAACACACGGCCGCGGTTCTCCACTTGAAAATATATATATAATAAGCTCTCGAAGAGCGCGAGATCGTTTCCAGTGCTCTCTCACAAACGCCAAGTGCTAATTATATTCTTGCTGGAGTTTCCACCGCGGAGTGCACTTTTTAATCGCTAATTAGTACTCGCGCAAGAAAAATCTCGGCTCCTGTGAGAAGCGAGCGCGTCGTACCAACTTTTCCAACTCTCTCCCTCGTATTTTTCATTTTTTCGACCTTCCACCATCTGAGAAATTGTTTATCCTCCTGGCGACAAAATGCGACGAAAATTCATCGAATTATTTTTATTTCGCATTATTCTCTGCTTCCAATTTTTTTTTTTATTCAATTATAACGACCTTGGAATCCATTCTTCGTAAATAACACTCACGCTTTATTTATACATTTCCTTACGTCGCAGCAGCACGAACTTTAAACTCGAGCCGCTACTAAATGTGGGCAACGAACCAGTTTTTTTTATAAGGCTACAAAAATCTATAACCGCATCGCTCGTATATATCGAAACGCTCTTACACACAGAAAGCATTGTTAGTCACGTTGGTTTATCGAATCTTCAAACAAGATTATCTTTCGCAACAGTTTTCCTCAATTTTTCAAAATACTCGAGTATTATCGTGACTCTTCGAGTGTAAAAATGCATATGGGGTCAATTTGACCCCAGGCGATTTTCGAATCGTCGTATTCCGATAAAAATGCATTTAAAAATTTTTTTTGACGAAAATTAAATGCCGGAGGTGACAAAACATTTTTCGGGGTCAAATTGACCCAGTGTGTACATCGCGATAATTATAATTACAGAGAAGGGATCGCGGTAAATATCCAATTAATAATCGTTAACGACAATGTCAAACGTAAGCTCCTCATCTCGCTTCCTTTTCATTATAGAAATCGGGATGGAGTGGAAAGCTCTTTACGATCTCTCTTTTTTTTTCTTCTTGATTTTCTCTTTTTTTTTTTACAGGCTTTGTTCGAAAGCTCACTCGGTTCGAGGCCGCGAGAGCATTTGATAAGCTTCCTCGCTCGAGGCCTTTCTTTCTCCCTCGTGCTCTCTCTATATTCCTTTTTCTCTCTTTATAATCGGATCATCGTCCCGACTTCCAAGGTATTGGTATAGCCAACGAACGTGCCCGTGAGACTTGTTAAAAAAATCGCGAAAAGACTTGTAAAACATTGGGTCGTTCGAGCTGCAATTGTTGGAATTCTACGCTTTCGATTTAATTGTCGAAAATGTGGAGCTGCGTCGAAAAATCAAAACTTCATTAAAAAAAAATAATTAAAAAAAATAAAAAATAAAAATATTTGTAGAATATCGCGATGTATCGCATGGGACAATGTTTCGCTTCTCCAGGGATACGTCAATGCGCGGATTCGTCCATCGCCTTGCAGCAGGTCGATGACGATAAATTGAATGGATCGAAAAAAATGTGCTTTACGAGTCGATAAAATTCAAGTACACGCGAAGAAGGTGACAAAAAGGGTAGCACGAGCGTGGTGAGTGAACGTCGAGGAAACAAAACGAGGATGGAAAGTTGCATGGTTGGAGGAAGCGAATGAAAAAAAAAAAATGGAGGGAAAAATTGAGAGCAAAAGAAAAATGGAAAAATGGAAGTAGAAAAAAGATACGGAAAGGAAATGGGACGCGATGCAGGAGAAAGAATAAAAGGCGGATAGAAAAAAAAAGGCAAGAGGGAGGAGGATATGCTGCTGCTGCTGCTGATGCTGCTGGTGGATCGTTAGCCAATTCATTTATTCCCGATGGGTTGTCCCCGTGCAGCATAATCTGTCGATTTGTCGGCACTCCGTGTAGCGTGTAATGCAGCTTCTTACTGCTTGTAATCGAGAACAGAGAGAAAAGGAGAATCTCGTTCTCGACGCGTCACCGCGCGCGACTATATGTGAACATCGCGTAAGAAACGGATACATACGTTGATGCAAGATCTCTTTCGCTCAACGCCTGTATATCTCAAAAAGCCTCTCCATCTTTTACAATCCAACCTCTCGATCCGGTGCTTTGTCCTTCTGCTTTATTGGACGACCACGGGGCGCTAAATTATTGATGCTCGACGACGCGCACGTGAAAAGGAGTTTAAGAAAAAACAAACCTTACCGGATTACGGTTCCGTGTACTTTGTTACGGAACCTTGATGCATTTATGTATCTGCACACACACGCATGCACGCAGATCGAATTATTTCTTTTTTTTCCATGAATTTACATGCGGAAATGAAAAAAGCGCGATTTTCAATGAAATTTCAACAGTAATCCCCATAAAAAATCACGGCCGAATAATCTCCTCGTTGCAATTGATTTTCTCACATCAAATAAATATTCCATCATTCGCACACCGAATTATTTATTTTTTTCCATCAATTTACATGCAGAAATGAAAAAAGCGCGATTTTCCATGAAATTTCAACAAAAATCCCCATGAAAAATCACAACCGAATAATCTCCTCGTTCCAATTGATTTTCTTCCATCAAATAAATATTCCGTCATTCGCACACCGAATTATTTATTTTTTTTCCATCAATTTACATGCAAAAATGAAAAAAGCGCGATTTTTAATAAAATTTCAACAAAAATCCCCATAAAAAATCACGACTGAATAAGCTCCTCGTTCCAATTGATTTTCTCACATCAAATAAATATTCCGTCATTCGCACACCGAATTATTTATTTTTTTTCCACCAATTTACATGCGGAAATGAAAAAAGCGCGATTTTCAATGAAATTTCAACAGTAATCCCCATAAAAAATCACAACCGAATAATCTCCTCGTTCCAATTGATTTCCTTCCATCAAATCAATATTCCATCAGTCGCACACCGAATTATTTATTTTTTTTCCATCAATTTACATGCGGAAATGAAAAAAGCGCGATTTTCAACGAAATTTAAACAAAAATCCCCATAAAAAATCACGGCCGAATAATCTCCTTGTTCCAATTGATTTTCTTCCATCGAATAAATATTCCGTCATTTGCACACCGAATTATGAATTTTTTTCCATCAATTTACATGCGGAAATGAAAAAAGCGCGATTTTCATGAAATTTCAACAGAAATCCCTATAAAAAATCACAACCGAATAATCTCCTCGTTCCAATTGATTTTCTCCCATCAAATAAATATTCCGTCATTCGCACACCGAATTATTAATTTTTTTCCATCAATTTACATGCGGAAATGAAAAAAGCGCGATTTTCAATGAAATTTCAACAGTAATCCCCATAAAAAATCACTCACGAATAATCTCCTCGTTCCAATTGATTTTCTTCCATCAAATAAATATTCCATCATTCGCACACCGAATTATTTATTTTTTTCCATCAATTTACATGCGGAAATCAAAAAAGCGCGATTTTCAATGAAATTTCAACAAAAATCCCCATAAAAAATCACACCCGAATAATCTCCTCGTTCCAAAATCCCCATAAAAAATCACACCCGAATAATCTCCTCGTTCCAATTGATTTTCTTCCATCAAATAAATATTTCGTCATTCGCACACCGAATTACTTATTTTTTTCCATCAATTTATGTGGGGAAATGAAAAAAGCGCGATTTTCAATGAAATTTCAACAAAAATCCCCATAAAAAATCACGGCCGAATAATCTCCTCGTTCCATTTGATTTTCTTCCATCAAATAAATATTCCGTCATTCGCACACCGAATTATTTATTTTTTTCCATCAATTTACATGCGGAAATGAAAAAAGCGCAATTTTCAATGAAATTTCAACAGTAATCCCCATAAAAAATCACTTCTGAATAATCTCCTCGTTTCAATTGATTTTCTTCCATCAAATAAATATTCCATCATAATGCCCTCGCGACTCTTTTCTTGTGTCTCTCGCGATCGGTAACACGGATTCCCGTGTTACTGATTTAATGTCTCATTGCTTATGGTCTTCCCCATAAAAGGTGAGAGCCAAGCCACGGAGAGATCGCTCTTATTCACGTCTTATATGTACTGTTAATACCGCGTTTCTCGTTAGTTACCTTCGCTTCCCGAATTTCGGTGGGAAAGTTTCGGGCCTCATCCCGTTACCGCGAATTCGCAGCCTCCCTCCCTCTCACTCGACCTTTTTAGACTCCCCGGAAAAGAACTCACGGGCTTTCGAACAATAATATATCGCTGCGTTCTTACACATCCAGGCCACTCCGGACCCAACTTTTTGGCCATTCTTTGAAATCATCGCACAGTCATTGGCACTCTAAGCATTTTTTTTCTTTACACTCTCGATATTCAATCATTTTGCAAAACTATGTGCAACGCTTGGCTCGACGATCGTCTAACGATCGTATCGTGGAAGCGAAATAATTGGCAAACAACGTGGTCGGTGCATGAGTGAATTTTTTATGGGGTTTTATGGTTTTTTTTTTCAAATTGAATATTTTTGGTTTTCATTGAAATTGGATATTTTTTTGAAAATTTGACAATTGTCTCGTTTTTTTTTGTGGATATCGAAATATCTGGGTGGATTTCCATAGGTCGATACTTTTGGCATCGATCGGTGAGATTTTCTCACCCTGCTGCTGCTTCGGTTGTTCTTGGGAGCGAAAAATGTGTACGAGGAGTTTTTGTGAATTGCGGAGATTAAATCGGATCGAAATGCGAATGAATTTATTGAATTTGTTGGTTATTCGTGAGCTTACACCGGCCAATGACTGTACCTTGTTTTTAAAATTCTCGCCTCTCTTCCCACGTGTTGACCAAGCGAAATAATTTCCTCGCTCTTTGTTTTTCGTTGCTTTCTCAACGACGAGACGACCGGTTCGGGGGCTGCTGCTGCTGCTGCTCGCGGGATTCTCCGTCGCTCTCGATCTTCCACGCGAGAGCAGATTCGCGGCCGCGCAGCATCTTTCCATTGTCTTTCGTCACTTTTCATTTTAGTCAAGGCCCAGTCGCTCCTCGCTTCTTCCTCGTTCTCTTTCGTACGTTTTCGAGCACGACGTTCCACGGGGGGAGCCTTGGCGAACCGCCCGGGCCTCCCTCGTGTCTCTGTCACCTCGTAAATTCGCCACACTGCTGCTCCTCGTCTCTTCGTGCCCTCCTGCTCCTTTCCCAAAGAAAAAAAACCACCACCATCTCCCAAGACGTTTTGCTCCTATCGCGCGCACTTATTCTCAGAGACGTACGCGGAGATCGATCAACGAATTCCGTAACTGCTATCGATATCTCGATCAACCACACGTCCTTCCTCCTCACGCTCGACATTTAACATCAGCCCGCGACGATGACTCGCACGGACTCGCCGTACAACCAAAGGATTGACAACATTTCATCGAGCCAAACGAAAAATAAATATCTTGCCACGCAGCGAGACTCTCCACCGGCCATTCTCCATTCTCTCACTTCATAATTGCTATCGATGATGTGTAATGAAGATTTTTCGATCTCTCTCGTTTCTCCGCACGGACCACACGTTGACAACCCTTTTTTTTCATCAATTAATCCCCACACATCGTGCATCTTTTTTTCCTCCATCATTTCTTCATTATTTTCAACATATCGATCAAACTCTCTGCTCCGAATTCCTGCTTATGAATTCTCATCGATTTTGACTCGCTCCAACATCCGTCATGCTTCTTCTTCGTGCTATTATTATCGTTATTTTCATCTTCTCTCCTTCCGAGTCGCGGAAAGAAAGACTGAAATAGCTGCGAGTTCGCGTTTTACGATACGCTTTCAGTTTCTTTTTCTTTTCTCCTCTCGCGCGCGCCGCGCTTCGATCTCTTTGCTTCGCGTATATTGGCGAGCTATCGGTTCACCTTTGCTACGTCTTTTCCGCGGCTATAAAAATCCTTTACCCACTCGTTCGCATGCTCCCATCGTTTTGCCACTTTCGAGATAGAGTTATGTGTATTTGTACCTTTTACAGGACACACTCCGTGCGCGCGAGTGGCAAAACATCTGAGAACACGTGTTCTGCCACCTTCGCGAGATGATCGCTTTTACCTTCGGCCCTGCTGCTCGCGCGAGCTGCAGCAGCAGGCCATCCCGAAGAATACAACTTGAAAGAAAATAGATAAGGTCTTCATGATGATCCCTGAGAAAAAACGAAGCGCATCCTGACACGATCCTTTCAACCGCGTGCGCTCGACTTTCTTCCTCGAAATTCAACGCGCGCGCGTCCTTTATAGGAAATAATGAATTTTTCCAGTTTCCCCATGCACTCGGTTCATGGGAATTGATGGGAAATTTGTTTCGCGAATAAAAATCAATTTTTTTGATGCGGGGAAAAGTCCGGAGGAGAAAAAGGAAGAAACTTTTGAAGAAACTCTTTGGAAACATCGAGACGAATTTACACGCGACACTCGGGGCGCATGCATGTGCAGATTGAGGGATCGTAAGATTTTGTTCCGTCGAGCAGGAGAGAGAGAGAAAAAATCTCGAGAGACTTACTCACCTCTAATTACGTCGTCTGGCGCGGATTTGATGAAGGTTTTTCTTCTTTTCCGGTTTTGTATTGTCGCTCGGAGCCCCGCGGCGTCCACCCTCGCGGTCTATGGCAAACTCACTGCGAGAGAGCCAACGAGACAGAGCGAGAGAGCAAGAGAGAACTGTCACTACGATGCCCGCGGGGGTTGGTTGCCCCTGGTCGCCTTCAACACCGCACTGACGACGACCACGACGACGACCACGGAGACTCGGTAGATCAAGTACTGCCACCCGATGAGACTACTAAATGAGGAAACTCACTGAGGGAAAGAAAATAATGGAGAAAGAGGGGAACTCGCGTGGTAAGTTCGTGAGCGCCTCGTCCATGCAAAGATATACTAGGCCTGCTCTTGGTGCTTCTTTCGTGATCCAATAAGGCCGACTTAATTAACTAACTGCTAACTCCCAAGCCTGTTAGCTCATTGATTTCGTTTCTTCTCTCTCTATCTCTCTCTCTCTCTCTCTCTCTCTCTCTCTCTCTCTCTCTTTCTCTCTCTTTCTCTCTCTTTCTCCCTTCTCTGCCTCCATTGTGAGGTTGAACCTTTCCGCATACACACTCGTTTCTTCTTTCACCCTAAAACCCTTATACTCGCTGGTCTCGCCGACGCGTTCTCGTTTTAGCGTTTTTTTTTTTTTACATACCGCGACCAATTGGTTTGTATGAATCCAATTTCTTCGGAAATTGCCAAATTTTCGATTTTTCAAAAAATCTGAGCAACAAATTTAAAGAAAATGTTGCTAAATCGTTTTTTTTTTTTAGTAAAACTCCGAAAACTTGGCGAGGCTTTTTTTGTAGCTTCTCGTTTTGGCGTTTTCTTTTTTACACACCGACCAATTGATCTGTCTGAATCTAATTTCTTCGGAAATTGCCGAATTTGCGATTTTTCAAAAAATCTGAGCAACAAATTCGAAAAAAATGTTTGGAAATCGTTTTTTTTTTAGTAAAACTCTGAAAACTTGGCGAGGCTTTTTCTGGAGCTTCTCGTTTTGGCGTTTTCTTTTTTACACACCGACCAATTGGTTTGTTTGAATCCAATTTCTTCGGAAAATGTCAAAAATCGCGATTTTTCAAAAAATCTGAGCAACAAATTCGAAAAAAATGTTTGGAAATCGTTTTTTTTTTCAGTAAAACTCCGAAAACTTGGTGAGGCTTTTTTTGTAGCTTCTCGTTTTGACGTTTTGTTTTTTACACACCGACCAATTGGTTTGTTTGAATCCAATTTCTTCAGAAATTGCCAAATTTGCGATTTTTCAAAAAATCTGAGCAACAAATTCGAAAAAAATGTTTGGAAATCGTTTTTTTTAGTAAAACTCCGAAAACTTGGCGAGGTTTTTTTCGTTGTTTCTCGTTTTGACGTTTTCTTTTTTACACACCGACCAATTGGTTTGTCTGAATCCAATTTCTTCGGAAATTGCCAAATTTGCGATTTTTCAAAAAATCTGAGCAACAAATTCGAAGAAAATGTTTAGAAATCATTTTTTTTTAGTAAAACTCCGAAAACTTGGTGAAGCTTTTTCTGGAGTTTCTCGTTTTGACGTTTTGTTTTTTACACACCGACTAATTGGTTTCTCTGAATCCAATTTCTTTGGAAATTGCCAGATTTTCGATTTTTCAAAAAATCTGAGCAACTAATTCGAAAAAAATGTTTGGAAATCGTTTTTTTTTAGTAAAACTCCGAAAACTTGGTGAGGCTTTTTTTGTAGCTTCTCGTTTTGAGGTTTTCTTTTTTAAACACCGACCAATTGGTCTGTCTGAATCTAATTTCTTCGGAAATTGTCGAAAATTGCGATTTTTCCAAAAATCTGAGCAACAAATTCGAAAAAAATGTTTAGAAATCATTTTTTTAAGTAAAACTCCGAAAACTTGGTGAGGCTTTTTTTGTAGCTTCTCGTTTTGGCTTTTTTTTTTACACACCGACCAATTGGTCTGTCTGAATCTAATTTCTTCGATAATTGGCAAATTTGCGATTTTTCAAAAAATCTGAGCAACAAATTCGAAGAAAATGTTTGGAAATGGTTTTTTTTTTTTAGTAAAATTCCGAAACCTTGGCGAGAGGTTCGCTTTTTGTATATAGTTTCTCGATTTGACATGAACCCTTAACGGGGGCATGAGCTGTGGGCTCCGGGAGTGAGTTACGACGCAGCTCGCGGTGTTACGTTAAACTCATGTCCTGCGTATACGCGAACAGGTACAGATAGAGAAAGAGAGACAAAGGGAATAAGAAACGCGTAAGAAACGAAGGAACATGCAGCGTGTCAAGAAAGGCGAAAGAAATATGGCACCGCGCTGCTACGGATACTGGGAAAAAAGTTGAGGAAGGGAATCTCTCTGGAGGCATGGAATAAACGCGAGCGAGTATTGGCTGTCAAGCGGTTTGACGAGTGCGAGGAGCATATATTTCGATGCTGCCAATTGTAACGAAAAGCCTCAAAAATGATAATTGACGTAACAAGTTTAAATAAAAATAAAATATTTGAATCTACGATGTGAATTTTAAAAGGAGTTTCAGGCTCCGATATTTCGAAGATAAATTGGCCAAATTTTCTCAAAAACTCCGATCGCCTTAAAGCAAAATCGAGGGATCATCTTTTCTTTTTTTTTCTTTTTTTTTTTGTGAATGAATAAAGCCCTTGGGAAACGATACTTCCCGAATAAGTACATACTCGAAAAAGTTCTTCTTCTTCTTCATCCATTTCGGGAAGCCTCCCCGTTTTTCATTCATCCGGGAGCATTTTCATTTCTGCCAAACGTCGTCTCAGCCTTTTTTTCATTGGGATCCATTCCCCCGTGTAATTCCGCAGCACGTCGTCATTTCCCCATGCTGCCAAGTGGCTTACGTTCTCCACAGGAACGACGGACATCTTCTTCCTCTTATTCTCCCCCCAAAACTCATTCACCAATGAATTTCACGCTCTTCCGAGCAACCCTCCAATTCGGAAATCCCATCGAGCCTCAATACGCTTTCATTTTCCTTTTTCATTTTTCTCCCAATTCCTACTCGAGCGTAACTTTCGAACTGTCACTTTTCAACTTCCGATTTCTACTTATTTCGTCAAAGTTACTCAGGCTCCAGGTTAACATGGAAAATTGAATTCCGCTCAAACAGAATGCAAAAAAAAAAGTCTCACTGCAATGAATAAAAAAAATCATGAATACGAATATTTTTTAAATCGATTAATATCGATTATTATCGATTATTATCGATTATTATCGATTATTATCGATTTATATCGATTATTATCGATTTATATCGATTAATATCGATTAATATCGATTTTAATTTAAAAAAAAAAAAAATTACATTAAATCGTCGATAAAAAAAAGTGAAAACCTTTTCGTTGGAATAAAAGGAACTCTTTTATTGTACGAATTATTGTATACAGTTGCGAGCCGAAAAAAAATGAATCTCCACGTTCGAAGATCCGCCTCCGCATCAGTAATATCTTTAGTTTTTCTCTTCTCGTTTTATTATTTTCTGGGTGCGTCGTACATTCAAGACTTCTTCGTCAAGTTATTAAATAATAAATGTCGCAATTAAATAAGTGTCACGATTAAATGCTGTACCCGTGGGTCTCTGTCTGTCTCTGTCTTCGTATTAATACAGCAGTGTGTGTGTGTGTGTGAGTGCGTGTGTATGCAAATAAATTACAGGCTTGCTCTTACGTTTAAATATTCGATATATTCATGTTTATAATGAAATGCTTAACACCTTATTCGTTAATTTATAAATAATTATTGGATCCCGAGCTTTTTTTAGCTCCGAAAATTCATTTTGACAATTAATAATGATGATGATGATGGTGACGATGAGAATGATAATGAGGATGATAATGAGAGTGATTCGCGGTGATGACGATGATGATGATGATGATGGGGACAATAATAATAATGACAGCAATTGATTCGTATTATAAAATTAATAAAATGACGTATCATTATTTAAAGTCTTCTCGATTTCTGGCGCGGAATGTCATCAAGCCAATTTCCACTTCAGTTTGAAATAATAATATTAATACTAATCGCTAACATGCAGAACGGAGTCCCACAATTTTACCTCCTCCTGTCAGCCTTTTTTTTTTTACAAAACTGAACTCTGATCGGATCATCGTTCTACGTCGACGCAGGAGCAGGATTCATTATTTTTCATGAGACAAGTCAATAATTTGCTTGGAAAAGGTTCGGTGAAAATTGAACCAATTTTCTAATTTCAATGACCAATTCATGGGGCGTCGAGGCTCTTTATAAATTAGTCGGCATTTCATGCGTTTGCACACGAAAAAATTCGTTCTGTTACGAATTTTTTCGCTTTTTTTTTCAGGGCAATTTAAACGAAAATCGTTGGAAAAGAATTTTTTTGTTTTTTTTTTTTTTTTAGNTTTTTTTTAGAGATTTTGGAAAATGTTCAATAAAGTATAAAAATTGTTCACTTGCACACGGTGATCCATTCCTCGACCGTGCAGTTTTGACACTGCACGAAACAGCACCAGTGGAATTTGCATCTGCATCTTTCGACTCGACGCTGTCTCACGACGTTGTAGCCTCGTCCGCAACACAAGGAAGCGCAACCGTCCCCACCCGAGCTCGTCCGGTTGCAGCGTCTTCCGGCAGTGCCTGCAATCTCCGCGACCGCGTCTCGCTCGCAAAAGTTTGGAGATTTCTGATAATAAAAAAGTTGCTTCGACAAATTTCGTGGCTTTCGCTTTCGAGCTTGATTGTTGTAACTCGCCCGATGCTGCTTTCGTGGCTTGTGATGCTGCCGGTCCGGTCTTCGCCGCCGCGAACCTCGCACTCGCGTCAATGGCGTCACGTTCCCCAGGTTACTCTGCGCCACTAATATCGCGTTCCTGAAACGATCCTTCAACGTTTTTCCTACCATTCGAAAATCCGGCGCCACTTTCCAGCAAGTTTTCAACTCGCACGATCCCGACATCCCGTGACACTTGCAACGCACCTGCATGTTGCTCGCAACTGCCTGAAAATTCAATCAAATTAATCTCAATCTCTGCGAAATCAATTTTCGCTGGTTATTGAATAACAAAGAAGGAGAATTAAGAATTTTTTGAGTTCTGTGCAGAACTAGGCAACGTCGAGGATCGAATTAATTTTTTAACGTAGACAATTTATTTAAAAAATTTATTAATCATTTACGTAATTTTATTTTTCGTATTTTTTTACCGATTTTAATTTTTTATTTACGAAAATAATTGAAGTAATTTATATTTTCAAAATGCCAGGTGAGTTGAAATTTTCATGAAAACAATATTTCATTTTATGTAGAAGAATCGAATTCATTTTTCAACGTAGAGAATTTATTTTTAAAAAAATTCATTCATCGTTTGAGTAATTTTATTTTTTGTATTTTTTTACCAATTTTAATTTTTTATTTACGAAAATAATTCAAATAATTTATGTTTTTAAAATGCCAGGTGAGTTGAAATTTTCATGAAAACATTATTTCATTTTATGTAGAAGAATCGATTTCATTTTTCAACGTAGAGAATTTATTTTTAAAAAAATGCATTCATCATTTACGTAATTTTATTTTTTCTATTTTTTTACCAATTTTAATTTTTTATTTACGAAAATAATTGAAATAATTTATGTTTTTAAAATGCCAGGTGAGTTGAAATTTTCATGAAAACATTATTTCATTTTATGTAGAAGAATCGAATTCATTTTTCAACGTAGAGAATTTATTTAAAAAAAAAATTATTAATCATTTAGGTAATTTTATTTTTCGTATTTTTTTTACCGATTTTAATTTTTTATTTACGAAAATAATTGGAATAATTTCTATTTTTAAATTGACAGATGAGTTTTCTATTTTCATGGAAACATTATTTTATTTTATGTGGAAGAAAATTTCCATAATTCGTAAAATTCTTCGTATTTTTAATAAAAATGTCGAATTTGACGAGAAAAATAACTCTGGGAACGTAAAATCAAAAACGTCAAGTATAGAAAATTGTAGCTTCGTTACGAATTTATAAAAAAAAAAATTGAAATCATTTCCACGTAAAAATTGTGAAATAAATTTCAATTTTCATGAAAAAATTTTTCTATTTTTCACCAACGCGTAAAATTGAGTCTAAACGTAAACGTAAAAGATTTTCTACGTTTAAATTCTCTCATCGAAGAGTTTGACGAAAAAATTTTGGTATTTGTAATAAAAATGTCGAATTTGACGTTTAGTTTAACGAGAAAAAAAGGAGAGTGGGAAAGACATTAATCGAATCTGGTTTTGGATGGTTCGGGGGGGGGAAGAGATTGGGCAAGGTGGATGGGTGAGTAAAGACGCGGGGGGGATGTGGACCACGACGAATTAGCGAGACGATAGACCGAGCGATGAAGGTAATCGTTCGGACCACCGGATAAGTAAAAAGTTTTCTTATTCCCCATATCGAGCACCGTCACGATGACGAGAGTTTAAAACGCGATGAGGAGGTCGAAGAAAATAAAGAAAAGGGATTAAGCGGATGGTGATCGAGCTCCTTGAATAAACAGCGGAGGAGGTAAAAGCGATAGTGACTGAGCAAACTAATCGAGAGAGAGAGAACGAAATGTTTATCGAAAACAAGAGCAATGGCGACGAGAAATAAACGAGAAACAAAAATCGAGAGAAAATAAAAAAAAAAGTAAAAAAAAAAAAGAAACAAACAAAAAAAAATGAAAGTTGGTATAGAAAAAGAAAGGAGCGAGCGTTGCCTTAGACAAAGAGGTGTCGCGTACAAAACAGTTAATGAGTCTACGGCTGGGTGGTCCAGCCTCGGGCTTTGTCTTAATAACGTCGTGGCGAGGAAAGAGGACCGAGCAAATGAGCGAAGCGCGTGTGCTCGCGCTCTCAGAGATTCATGCACGCTTTGGGCCGGAGCCCTTACTCTATCATCCCTTCGTCCTCACACTCTTTCCTCCTTTCCTTTCTCCCATTTTTACTTTTTTTTTTTTTCAACGGGCTACGCAACTACATATACGGATATCCAGCAGGATGCTGGATCTTGGGTCCACGGCAGAAATTTCTCACGCGAAAACAAAAACACGCTCGACTTTCGCGTGTTCATTAATTTTTTTTATTATTAATTATTGAACTGAAATTAATTATTTTCGTCATTATAATCATTTTATTATTCATTATTATAAATAAATAAATAATATAAATGATTTATTTATTATTTGTTGATAATAAATAATTATTATTTATTTATTAAATAATAATAATAGTAAATGCAATAAAAAATAATTTCAAATATTTGATTATAAAATAATTAAATTAATAAAATATATTTATAATTATAAATAATTATAAATATATTTTATTAATTGAATTATTTTTATTTATTTATTATTTTTTATTATTTAATGAATTATAAATAATAATATAAATAATTAATTATAAATAATAATATAAATAATATATAATTATTTAATTATAAATAATTATAAATATATTTTATTAATTCAATATTTAATAAATTTATAATAAAAATAATTTAATTATAAATCAATATTTATAAAATAATTAAATTAATAAAATATGTTTATAATTATAAATATATTTTATTAATTTAACATTTAATAGATTTATAATTAAAATAATTTAATTATTAATCAATATTTATAAATATATTTATAAATATTTATTAATTAAAAATCGAGATAATTAAAATAATTGAATTATAAATCAATTGAGTTGGGGAAATTCTGGGCTCGAAATGCCATGATGCACTCGATCCTCGACGGATAAAAAGGATATGAGGATTTTTTAATTGAGCTTTTTTGACTCACCAATCTTCCTGCTTGATTGTTGTGCAAATTAACGGTCGATTGGATGTCACCGGCTTTTTCCCTCGTGTCTAGGAACTGCCGCGAAAATTCTATACCGTAGTCGAGATTGTGCGAACAACCGCCCCATTTCCATTGACCGCCTCGAGTTTTTCCAGGCGTTTTTCCACCTTTGTAAGACGATGGATCGCAACCGCACGATATCAAACGTCCCATCCCGCACGCACGAGCCACACTGTGCGCTACACCTGCTGCCGATATCGCATACGCGAATGCAGTTTCTCTGTAACCTGAATTAATTTTTATTTTTTTTTATTATCGTTCCTTCCGAAGCATAAATCGATCCGAAGAGTCTGTAGAAAAATATTTAGCTACGCAATTTTATTTTTTAGCGCTCGAACGATAAATCGAGAATTTTTAACGAAATTTCATTTCCAGCGTAATAATTCGGTGTCGCCTCCAAAACGACACGTTTTTCATATAAAAACAAACAACGCACTCGCGTTTTTGTTTTTCTATTAACATGCCAAAGGATTCGGTTGCTGAGCTTTCGCTTTATACGCGGCTATTGGAAAGCACGACTAATGCAGGATAACCGCGCGCGCGAGGGTTCGCGATTCTCCTGCCGAGCGACAGAACCGGGACGTACGAAGCGCAAACCTTCCGTAATAAATCCTCCAATGGGTTGTACGTCTCTCTGCGCTGCTCTGCACCGAGAGAAAGAAAGATGCGCTGCGTCTCTTTTCCTCTCCGCGAGCAAACTCCTTCCCCCTTGAGATCTCCGCGCGCGCGCTCGCGCTCGCTCGCGTTTACCTTCCATCCTCATCCCACGAATGCGATACATGTATATCCAAGGGAAAGAATATTCTTGTGCTCCATGCGCGAACAACCGACGTGAGATACGATCTTTTGTACTCGCCCAACTCTTCCGCAACGTTTTTTTCTCTCTTTCTATACTTTTTAACCACTTGATTATTTGCTGCGTCAAAAATTCAATCGAATCACGAATTCCATCAATTTTCACGTTTCGTCGATCAACGCGGAGACAATTATCAAAACGCGAGTTATTCAGGAGCTTCTGCGAAAACATAATGGAGCCCGCAACGTTGAGGCGCCAGCCCTTGAGCCCTTTTGCCTTTCGTTCCCTCGTTTTTTATCGATTTACTCAATTTTGAGAGTCAAACTAAAAATCGCCACGAAATTTCCCATGGTTTTTGAAATTAAAGAAAAAATTAATGGGAACGTCGGTGGACGTTGCGAACTCGAGTGTCGTATCATTCGCGACTGCTCGGTCGATCGAATTTTCAATTAATAAAAATTTAATCGAACGTTAAAAAAAAAAGAAAAAAAAAGAAAATTATGTTCAGAAACAATGGAGGAGTCTTCGGAATTGGTGGGAATGAATTTCAACAATGTTTCTTGCACCGCGTGACGGACAACAGTTGTTTCATCGCATGAGTCGCGAATATTGGATGAAAATTAATATTCCAACCCCGTCGATTTAAAATGACAATTCCGTTATTCGTTCGGGCATTTAAACGCTTCTCGGACGTTCGTTTCACACGACGTTTCAACGCTTTGTTGAACACACAAAATGGGGAGATGGACGAAATAGGGCTGTGAGATCGCGAGTCTTTTTGGTCCAGCAGCAACTTTTATTCTTCTTTTTCTCTCCCACCATTTGTATTTTTCTTATTTCGAGCTCCGAATATTCTCAGGAGCTTGTTAAACTTTCAGATCAGGTGCGCGACGTCGTCTCGCCTCCTGCTCACTCCTCGCTTTTGCTTCCTTTTTCGAATCACGTACCGCATCCTCCACACGCATCGCACCAAAAAATCCTTTTTCTCTCTTTATCCGACCCACTCTTCCTTTTTCTCACACTCACGCACGCACACGCACGTACTGGGTTCTCACAGTCCGGACACAATGAATTTATATCATTGTTGTTATTACGAGGAAGAATTGGGTCAAGTGCATTCAAAGGCTTGCCAGACGCAGAGATACGCACCGATTTTTCCATTTTGCGTCGCAACTCCACGTTCCAGCCATTAATTAATAAATCCTTTCGCGTCTCTATATCTCCGGACCACTTCCATCTTGGACGTTGCATTTTTTTTAACGCTGCCTAAGATTGCACTCGGTTGCATATCGATTTGAGAAAATGCAGCATTTTTTTTAACCCTTCGAGTACACACTTGGGTCAATTTGACCCGGACAATTTTTAGTCACCGATCGTTTGGCATTCGATGGCATTTAATGTTTCGATTTCGTCAAAAAATACATTTCGATCGTCTTACGTTTCTTCTGAACGATTGAATTTTTACAAGAACGAGAATTTCCCATTTTTTAATCGTTCGAACGAAAAAAAAACATGCGTTTCGCGGTCGTGATTAAATTCTTCGAGTACACACTGGGTCAATTTGACCCGGACAATTTTTAGTCCCCGATCGTTTGGAATTCGTCGGTAATGAATTTTTTGGCATTTGATGTTTCGATTTCGTCAAAAAATAGATTTCGATCGTCTTACGTTTCTTCTGAACGATTGAATTTTTCCAAGAACGAGAATTTCCCATTTTTTAATCGTTCGAACGAAAAAAAAACATGCGTTTCGCGGTCGTGATTAAATTCTTCGAGTACACACTGGGTCAATTTGACCCGGACAATTTTTAGCCACCGAATGTTTGGCATTCGAAGGCAACGAACCTTTTGGCATTCGATTTCGTCAAAAAATACATTTGGATCGTCTACGTTTCTTCTGAACGATTGAATTTTTACAAGAACGAGAATTTCCCATTTTTTAATCGTTCAAACGAAAAGATTTAATTCTTCGAGTACACACTGGGTCAATTTGACCCCAAAAAACCGCTCGGGTCAGATTGACCCAAGATTCGCTCACAGGACGTTTGCACTCCAAGCGTTAAAACTGCATCGATGAAAAAAAAAAGCAAAAAGTGGAAAAGTGGATGTGACGATTGGTTACCTCTCTGGAGGAGAACGCTGTTTTGCTGTTTTCTGCTGTTGGCAGTAAGGGATGAACAATTCCATCTGTGCCAGGTGAACTGATGTTGACATTCGGCGATGGCGATCCTGAGGCCCTTGAGCGCAGCTTCGGTGACGTCCGGGCTGCGATGGCACAGATCTCTCTGCTCTTTGGTGAGTCCGGGTATCCCGTTGCACACAACGGCGTTGTGACTGACCCAATCGTCCACGGAGTTGCTCATTAGACCGAAAGCCCTTGAGGATAAAAAAAAAAAAAAATCGAATATAAATAAAGAAACGAAACGAAGCGTTATGAACGCGAATCGCTTGGGAAGAGAGAAAGGCGCGAATAAGCAAAAATGTTTTTTGGCCAATCTGCTGCCACGCTGTGAAAATTTTCCCACAAGAACCTTTCGCCAGGGAACACGGTCTACGCGAGAAAGCCAACATCCGTATATTCCCCCCAATACCGCGAAACACTCACCACCGAACGAACACCGTTCGATCGGTTTGAGTGATTTTAGCCTTTTGGAATTTTGGCTGGGGTTGGCATTCCATCCGACGACAACGACCGAGCATCGCCAACGAGAGACCACAGCCAGCGAGAAAAGATTCTTCATGGTATGCCGATCATGTGCTCCCCCTGCTGTACCAAAACTATCTCTCCACCTCTCAGTCCCATAGCACTCTGCTTATCGGATTCCTCCATCGACCGTGACCATTATATACGCATACACGTATGTGCAATCCAATATACATCAACATATATATCCACCACCAACATTACGAGCTCAGGGAGACTCAGGGATAAACTCATTTTTCCTCAGCCTCTTCCTTTCGTTTGCAAACTCAAAAAAATGAGATTTCCTTGGATTTTGTCACGTCAACAAGAAATTTCGAAGAGAAAATCTTGCTGACGCAGTTTCGTTGGGAAAATATTGTCAAAATTACGAAAATTATGAAATTATCCAGAAAAATTTAGTTTATACCGAGTGGAAAAAAAAATACATCGACGTTTTTTGACTAATTTTTATTTTCCGATCCATTAAAATTAATTTTATGACAAAAATAAATAAAATATAATTCGCGTTACATAATTATTATTATCAGACTCAATAATAACGACGACAAATTTCTATGGGAACGAGAATAAAGGCGGGACAACGAATATCGCGAATACCGATGGCGCCAGACATTCGGAATTTTCAAGAGAATATGCGATCGAATTCCTGGCGGAATCGAAGCATCATAAAGCGCGTGGGAGCCTTTTAAAAATTCTGAAATATCTCTGCTCCGAAGGATCGAAAATTCTTCGTTTTTTTTTTCCAGTCACAAAAAAGATTCGCTTTTTTTTTAATTTTTTTTGTTTCGTCTTCTGCAAAAACCTCCATTTGTTAATTTCCTCAATTTTCTATTTGGATTTGAGAAAAAAAAAATCTCTTCCGTATCGGAGAAACGAACATGCAGCCGCGCTTTAAAGTTTCGATAACGCTAAGAGCCTCTTGGGCGCGCTCGAGTCTCTCTCGCAACCGCGCTTACGGATACCATCAAATCTCTGTTTACTAAACTTATTTTAACGACTCTTTGAACATTTGCATCTTTGACCCAGACCTGCCTCGTAAAATCCCGTTATGAAAAACAGATCCCCGCGTATACTCTCTGTATAGAACGAGACACTCACTCATTCTCGCCCCGTGCCAAATCTTAAGATTAGATGGACCAGTTACCCACCAACGCAGCATCCGGAGAAAAGATCTACCGCAGCTTATGCTCTTCCGAGATTCTGACGAGACTCTCACTTTCACTCACTCTCACTATTTACCTCCTAGCGCGTGCCGCATTTACGTTATTCATTATTATTCAATTATAAATAATTATTATTATGAATAATAATAAATTATTGAATTTAATTTTTTTTTTTTAGTTCTTCGTCATTTTTTTTTAGGAAGGGAAACAATTATTCCGTAAATCGTGGATAAAAATGTTTTCAAAGTGTATTTTGGCTGAGGCTAGCGATTTATTTTTTCAGATCCTCCCAGATTTATATTTCTCTAATTTTATTGGAATTTGTTTTTCACAAAATATCACGTTAGCGTAAAAATTAATTTTGGTCCAATTAAATCTTCGTTTTTAGCCATTCGTCATTTTTCTCAAGTACGCAAAACAATTATTCCGTAAATCGTGGATAAAAATATTCTCAAAGTGTATATTTTGGCTGAGGCTGGCGATTTATTTTTTCAGATCCTCCCAGATTTATTTTTCTCTAATTTTATTAAAATTTGTTTTCCACAAAATATCACGTTAGCCTAAAAATTCATTATCCTTCGTTTTTAGTCATTCGTCATTTTTCTCAAGTACGCAAAACGATTATTCCGTAAATCGTCGACAAAACAATCCTCAAAGTGTATATTTTGCCTTCGGCTAGCGATTTTTTTTTTTCAGATCCTTCCAGATTTATATTTCTCTAATTTTATTAAAATTTGTTTTTCACAAAATATCACGTTAGCCTAAAAATTCATTATCCTTCGTTTTTAGACATTCGTCATTTTTCTCAAGTACGCAAAACATTATTCCGTAAATCGTCGATAAAAATATCCGCAAAGTGTATATTTTGCCTTCGGCTGTCGATTTATTTTCTCAGATCCTCTCAGATACATATTTCTCTAATTTTATTGGAATTTGTTTTCCACAAAGGTATATCGTTAACCGGTATTTATCCGTGGAACAAATTGGTCGTGCCCCCGGTCGTAGCATGTAGAGGGGGACTGGAAGTGAAATGCGTGTTGCATATCGGGGTCCTGGGGGATTCGGTGGGACGGGAACGTCCCACCGAACAACAAGGAGGAGGATGCTTTGGGGGGGTTGAGAGTATGGATGGCGCGAGAGCGAACGAAAACCAAA
>JBAJMU010000011.1:4785866-4820479 GCA_037952995.1 Hyposoter didymator
TTTTTTTTTTTTTTTTATTAATCCCTCCGCTGGATCCAAAAAAACGTCGGACAAGAATGACCCTTTTTAAGCTCTCGATGCAGGGAGCGAATAATAATCCATCGCGATTATCCATTTCTCGCGATCGCGACGTTTTTACGGGAAAAAAAAATTGTTACCGTTTTCCGAGCTTCTCGGAGCGGCAACGAGAGCGAGAGAGAACGATGAAGAAAAAAAACATTAAAAATAACAAGATAGAGAGGTCCGCGCAAGGATAAGGAAAGGGGGAAAGGAAGAACGCTCGCAGCGCATGTCCCGCATTTTTGTAATAACCCAGGGGTCGAGGAAGAATCCAAGATGGCGACGGTTCGCCAGGTTTTCAGAGTTCTGTCCGTCCGTCTGTGAGACACTGTCTTTCTCTTCGTTCTCTTTATTTTTCTCTCTTTTTCGAGCGCGAGAGATCTCGACGGTGAAACGCGCGGACAATGTTTTATTTACCCCTCGGACAAAAGTCCGAGTCGAACGCGAGCGAGACTCCGAGAGAGAGAAAGAGCAACGTTGCGGAATGGAATTCCACTTTTAATGGGAAATACGCGCGCAACTTCACGGAGAGAGCGAGAGAGAGAAAACGAACAATCTCTCCGCGCGCGCGCGAGTCTTCGGAACGATACAGTGGGTTCGACGTCACCAAGATAAAAGGATATTCTTAGCCACGTGAGAATCTTTTTCCCAACGAGTAACAAACACACCAAGTAATCAAGAGCAATCAAAAAGAATTTTCACCAAATCCCCAAAACCCATAAAATCAATAAAAATTTCAACTCCGCCAGTAGATCGAAGATTCTCATCGATTCGACACGTTGGCATGCCCAAGAAAACCTCGATCTTCGATTGTTTCGTCCAAAATGCAATAAAAATGCTGACGACAAAAAAAAACGCTTCTCCGTTAACCACGGAGATGTATGTCGTGTTGAATTAATTGCGGTAATTAAATTAGCACATAAAAGTGGATAATTCAATGAATTCACATGTCTATGTATAAAAGTATTTACGGGATTTATATATATCGATGGAAAGGTCGGTTCATCTCTCACGGAGCTTTTCTCTTCGTCTCTCGCTCTCGCTCTCGCTCTTGGATGGTTCCTTGTGAAGATGATGACGCGTCTCGTTGGATTTCTTGGCTCATCGCGTTATATGCCATATACATATGTATATATACAAACGCGATATATAGCGAGACTCGATCGAAGGTGCACGCAGCGCGCGGCGGCGTCGGTTTTATTACCTTCGTAAAGCGATCGTAAAACGCGCGTGCGATCGTTTGCGCCGATGGAAGCGACAACGCGATAAGCCTTCTTTAGTCCCGTGCACGTATATACATATATATACGAGTATATAAAATCATATATACATTTGTATATATATATATACGAACATGTACAAATACGAGAGAAAAATAATAATTTTGCACGATCCATTTTCATGGATTCCCAGCCTCGTGCTCCGGATCATCCGCCGCCGCGTACCCTGTCGAGTTATTCTCACGCATTTGTTCCCCGCACAAAGCCTAACGATGTCACGTCGCGAAAGTTGTCACTTGGAAATGAGATTTTTGTGGAAATGATCGATATTTCGTTCGATGCGTTCGACTGAACTTGTTTTTCCTAAAAATTCTGTCATTGCAGCAAGAAATCGTAAATTTTGTTGACAGTTTGGTAGAAAATGAAAAATTGTGTCAAAATTATGAGAATTTTCAAATTTTCGAAGTTTTTTGATGAAATTTCATTTTCACTGCACGAGGCATGCCGTCGAGGGATCCAACGATCAGAAAATCGTAAATTTAGTTGACAGTTTCGTTAAAAAACAAAAATACTGTCAAAATTATGAAAATCTTCAAATTATCGAAGTTTTTTTATGAAAATTCATTTTTACTGCACGAGGCATGCCGTCGAGGGATCCAACGATCAGAAAATCGCAAATTTAGTTGACAGTTTCGTTAAAAAACAAAAATACTGTCAAAATTATAAAAATTTTCAAATTATCAAAGTTTTTTGACGAAATTTCATTCTCACTGCACGAGGCATGCCGTCGAGGGATCCAAAGATCAGAAAATCGTAAATTTAGTTGACAATTTCGTTAAAAACCAAAAAAACTGTCAAAATCATGAAAATTTTCAAATTATCAAAGTTTTTTGATGAAATTTCATTCTCACTGCACGAGCCAAGCGGTCGAGAGATCAGAAAATTCTTTTAGCTTCTCCCCGTCCTCGGCGAATCTACGAATTTTCTCAGATCTCATTATTTTTTCTTTTTTTTTACGATTTTTCGTTGACCCAACGACCAAGACGAAAGAATCAACGCTCGAGTCACACGAGCAGAAAGAATTGCTCACACACTGACAAGTCTGCCTCATAAATGTGCTCGAAAGGTATCGATACCGAGAGTGCGGAGTTGGAAGACGGATTGAGGCGAGTGGAGAGGGCGAGAGAGAAGGAGGAATAAAAAAATTGCAGGATATAAATGGCGGATCGAGGAGAAATGAAGAAATCCGAGTTGACACAGAGAAATCAGCTATCGCANGTATGAAAATTTTCAAATTTTCAAAGTTTTTTGATGAAATTTCATTTTCACTGCACGAGGCATGTGGTCGAGGGATCCAACGATCAGAAAATCATAAATTTAGTTGACAGTTTCGTTAAAAACCAAAAAAACTGTCAAAATTATAAAAATTTTCAAATTATCAAAGTTTTTTGATGAAATTTCATTCTCACTGCACGAGGCATGCCGTCGAGGGATTCAACGATCAGAAAATCGTAAATGTAGTTGTCAGTTTCGTTAAAAACCAAAAAATCTGTCAAAATAATGAAAATTTTCAAATTATCAAAGTTTTTTGACGAAATTTCATTTTCACTGCACGACCCAAGCGGTCGAGGGATCAGAAAATTCTTTTAGCTTCTCTCCGTCCTCGACGAATCTACGAATTTTCTCAGATCTCATTATTTTTTCTTTTTTTTACGATTTTTCGTTGACCCAACGACCAAGACGAAGAAATCAACGCTCGAGTCACACGAGCAGAAAGAATTGCTCACACACTGACAAGTCTGCCTCATAAATGTGCTCGAAAGGTATCGATACCGAGAGTGCGGAGTTGGAAGACGGATTGAGGCGAGTGGAGAGGGCGAGAGAGAAGGAGGAATAAAAAAATTGCAGGATATAAATGGCGGATCGAGGAGAAATGAAGAAATCCGAGTTGACACAGAGAAATCAGCTATCGCAACGAAATTGTCTTGTCACTACGTCGCGTGTAGAAATGGTCCCTCGTCATTGACAGAAAGAAGGTGCACGTTAGCGTCAACGACGCGAACGATGAGAGCACCGGAGGGAGAGGGAGGCCAAGGGGGAGCAAAAAAAAAAAAACGACTCCAAAGACGAACGATCGAATGTTGGGAGAATGGTTGGAGGAAATGGCGCAATCACTACACGACAGTTCATCTCAAAGTATATCTCTGAAAATCCACACGTGTCACTCAACCGCATTGCTCGCTGCACACCACCAATAAAAAATAAAAACACACTCGCGCATTTTACTGCAATTTTGTCTCGTAAATTTCAACCATTTGCTTGATTGAATTTCATTCTTCTCAACCCGCAGCTCTCTCTTGTCTTTTGCAATCTGCACATTCATCGAGTTTGGCAGCAAAAAATACGTCGCAATCCAACGAACAATTTTTAAGATTTTCATCTTAAATTCATTTTTTTCGATATTTTTCCACGATTATTTGGATTCGAGTTTTTGGAGGTGAATTTTTTTAATTTTGCTCCATCGTTGGATGAAAAATTAAAAAAAAAAAAAAAACGAGGATTCATTTGCTTGGGAATTCAGTTTGAAACAAAAATTGCTAGCTTCACGTTAATCACCGACGAAATTGACGTAATCGTTTATTATGAGAACTGTGATGCTAATGAAGAAAAAGCCTGAAACGTCCTGAAGGATATTTCGTTCGAGACAAGCTCCTGATACATTTCCATTGGTCACGATCTCTCCTCGATCTCTCTTGCTCTCCCTGTGCTATGTGTCGTATTGACGATGTTGAAGTTTGCAGAAATGAAAACTAACGATATTTTGAAGGCTTGGACATTCTTTTTTGCCATAAAAACCGAAATTTCCATAAAATTGGAACGAGTGCCTTAATTATCAAAATAATTAGTAGAAAAAATACTTTTCGTCGTATTCCACGATGCGGAAGTTTGCATCGTTGAAATTCAAAGAAATCTGATGATTTTCAAAAGAATGGGACAGTCTTTCTTGCCATTTAGAAAACGAATTTTCCAGAAAATTCGAACGAGTCCATTAATTATGAAAATAATTAATTAAAAATTCGCTTTTTCTTGTATTTCGTGATGTGGAAGTTTGCATCGTTGAAATTCAAAGAAATCTGATGATTTTCAAAAGAATGGGACAGTCTTTGTTGCCATTTAGAAAACGAATTTTCCAGAAAATTCGAACGAGTCCATTAATTATGAAAATAATTAATTAAAAATTCACATTTTCTTATATTTCACAATATCGAAGTTTGCATCGTTGGAATTCAACGAAATTTTGTTTTTTTCTCGAACAGATCTCAAGATTCTCATCGAATTTTCAATCAGGACGATAAATCGATATTTTTCCAAAATCGAAACACAAAATCCTTACGAAATTGTCGAGGTTTTGAAAATTGAAGAAATAATGAATAGAAAAAGGTATTTTTCGTAGCAACGTTGCGAACTCGAGTGCCATCTGTATATCAAGGGGTAAAAAGAGATGCTGCACATCCTGCGTCTAATTTAGGTGCTTGCTGCGTAAAGAATTAGTGAATGGTTCGGAGGGAGTTCTCTGGATGTTGAGGATCGAACGCGAAAAGGTGTTTTTCACGTTTCCTTCCTTGGCAAGACCTTTTTCTTTAGATACGGAATTTGAAAATCTTGTGTATACATTTACCGTGACAGAAAAATCTCCCCTGCTGAGCAGATACAGCTTTCGTAATTGGCTGAGCTCTTTCAGAATATAAAGCTATTTCATCTATACCTTTATANAAAAAAAAAGTCTCAATCGACAGCTGCGACCAGCCAGAACGAATTTACGGTGACAGGCCTGACGGCTCTATAAACACCAAATTGTATTTTCCGAACTCTGTCATTTCTAATGCGATACTTGAAAAATTTTCTCTCTCTCCCTCATTTTATTTAATTTTTCAATTCACAGAGCGGATTCGTCGATTTTTCTGCGAGTTCGAGTTGATACAAGATTTTTTAAAATAAAAATTGAAATTCAACGAAATTTGTTGGAGCAACGTGCCATTTGAACGAAAAAATGAATTTTTACGAATTTTTTCGCAATTTTTTTTTTTTTTTTCGTAACAAATCGCGAGGAACATGATGAGGAAAAAATGACTTACCGTTGCAGGTGCAAGAGCGCAATGAATGCGATGAGCGTAGGTACTAAGTGAGAGCCGAAAAGGTTGGTTGTTTTAGGTCCTGTAGGGACGTGGGTCCGGGACGAAGGCATCCTGTCATCGCCTCAACTTGCTCAATGTCTCGTTGCACTCCCAGACTTATTAGGATATCGATAAGGAATGAAAGAATGTTTGATATTGCGAGAGAGACAGAGAGTTTGAGGGAAAGGCTCGCACAAGGGTGTATATTAAATTTCTAACACGCACGAGGGTGTATATAAAGTCGTTGTAAAGTTTGAAGGCTCGGTGCGCGAGAATTGGCGATAGGGATTACTGATGTACTTGTGGTTTTCAACCCCTTTGGGCTCTTTAGACACTCGAACAGAAGGACCCTCTCGAGCAACGTTTTTTCCGCTCTCTCTCGCTCGCTCACTCCTCGTTTTTATTTTTTATGTTTTTTTTTTTTTCGCTGTACGAATAGCGGCAGCTCTTTTCCCTTATTTCACTTGTTTCACTCTCCGGCACGTCGAGGGTGGTTTCTGTGATCAGAGCGGCTTGGCACGCGTCGAGGACTCGTACTTAGCCCGGGGCAGTGGCGGCGCGTTCTGCTTTGACGTTCGTCAACTTGGAAAGCTTTTTATACACATGCAGGATACACTGGGGAGGAGAGACACACATATGTGCACAGGCGTAGCGATAGACGAAGAGACGAGGATTCGCGAGTCCTTGAAACAGACAACGCTCTCGATTTTTCCAGATTTTTTATTTCCTTCGTAGTAAAATGTTGGGATTTACTTTTCCACCTTAAAATCCCGACGACGTTCACTTTTTCTTTCACTTTTCTTATCCCTTGAGTATCAAGCGACGGGGTGAGTAAAATTTCGTTGTTTTCTTGTCCCTCGCAGTTTTTCGCGAACCTGCTCGTCTCATTGTCACTCTCGACGTAATTCCGAAGGAAAAAACACTGTCACTTGGTTTCCATTCGTCCGTCTGGTCGGTGAGAATGTGACAAGACACGCGAGGGCGAAACCACCCCGATAAACACTCGATTCAAACGAACCACTCGGACCCCGAGACGATAACTTGCAAGACCTTTCGAAACGAGTCACTCGGCGGGCGTCGATGACATTTTTAAGATCCTCTTAAGCCTCGCGTATAGTTGCGTTCAACTTGACTCAACTGCTTCGGAGGTTTGTTGCCCTTTGACGTCAGTGGAAAAACTTTGGGTTCCAAGGTAGCCTTCTTTTCGGACCGCACAACAAAACACCCGCGCGTAGAGCACACTAAATCGTGATACAGAGCCGGTAGCTGCTCGGAGAGAAGAGACAGCGAGAGAGAGAGAGAGAGAGAGAGAGCGAGGATGGGGGAGGGGGGAGAGAACAAGTACGAGCGAGCGAGCGAGAGAGAGATCACGTTTTCCCGGGGGCGGACGCGTCAATTCGTCTCGCAGTTTCCGTTCCAGGTAAAAAAGGAAAAAAGAGCGGGGGCTTTTTCCCGGGTGTGCGTGTGTGTGGCGGGACTAGGTGGCAAGGGCTGCGGAACCAAAACTTTGCCACCTTTCCTCCTCCTCCTCCTCTTCGCGGGCTGCGTTGCGTATATTATCGATACACCGGGCCACACTCACACACATGTACATATATGAATTCCTTTTTGTCTCGAATTGAAATGAGTCTGTGGATGGATTTCCGGTCTAGAACGGCGTGGCGTATGGCCAATGCTCGCGGCCAAGTGTCAAGACCAAATAAAATAAAAGTTGCTCCGCGGCCTCTGGGATACGGGCAGATTCCTTCCTTCGATCTCTCTCTCTCTCTCTCTCTCTCTCGGTCTCTCCGACGTTCACCACCTCCTCCTCTATACCTTCTCCTTCTTCCAGGTCTCTCGCTCGTGCTTAAGCTTCCTCGTTCTGCTGTTTCCTCCCCCTCGAACGCCGCATCATTCCCGCCTCCTTCTTCTTTCTCGACTTCTTCTACTTCCACCTCCAAGTCGTCACTTCCCTCTGCTCAAATATACTCTGCCACCTCGGCTATCCTCTTCCTCTCTCCTCTCATTTATCTCTATATTTCTTTGTATTCCAAACCCGCCGGATTACAGTTTTCTCGTTAACGCGTGCCCGAGCTCGAGTCAAGAGTTCGCCCTTCGTACGCAGCACGCACTCCCAAAACGTTCGCGGTGTTTCTTCCAAGTTTTCTCATCCAGCATCAATTTTCCTCGCTCCCGTGAGAATCTTTGTGCACCAGATATCTCGTCCGGTCTTTCTTCATCCCTTGCCTCTCAATACAATCCCATAATACTGTTTCCTCGTTTATAGACCTTGTCGAACCATCGCCAAAGAATCTCTTGGCTCTACATACGCTTCGGAGGCTTTTTTTCCAACCAGGTGTGCTCCCTGCTCCTCTCAACCAAAAGCTCCTCTTCTTTTCTGATTTTCCTACCCCCGCTCGTTCGATATTCCAGCTGTTGGAATGTCGCCATGAAGAAACGCCGCGATGTGCTTCTAAATTGGGACGAGCAACGAATCACTGGCCAGTCCTCGCTGCTCCGAAGCAACAGCCGCTCGAATCAACCCCTAAAGAAACCCAGCAGTTCATTTATCGGCACTATTGTTTTTCTCCTTTCGATGCGTTATCAAGGACTATATTCCGCGCGGAAAGCCCAGGAAACGAGCGATTATTCAGTGACGACTTAAATGTGTCGCGTTTGCGTCCGCGAACGGGTTGACAAATGCCACGAATTTTATTCACACTCGAAACGTCTCGACGTTGATACACAGCCTCGAGAAAGACGATGACGGTCTCGATGCTGCTGCTGCTGATGATGATGATGATGATGATCGTCGTGACAATAACGAGGAGAAGGAACAAGACGAAGCTAAGGAGAAGGAGGACCGAGGAGTAGGAGCAGAAAGAGGGAGATAACGACGAACGACGAGTACGGAACGACAGCGGCTGTCGGAGGGATTGGATTCTGTTCTATGACGAAGCTCGTTGCGCGCAATGCCGGGACCGCGCGCGTTGCCGCACGCGCCCGCGCCTCTTATTTCTCTTTTCGCGCTCTCGCTCCCCTCTCGCTCTCTCATTCGAATCGAGACTTCCATAGGGAAAAAGGAAAGATTAAGGGGTCGGCAGAGCGCGGTGGGTTTCTTCACCGCCGCGTCACTGGGATATCCTCCCGAGCAGGAGTTGGAGTTTCTGGCTCGCGCGTCGCTCTTCCTCCGCGCTGATGCTTGCTGTTGGTTGATGCTGAACCCGTGGCCCCTTGGAACCAACGATGACGATCCTCGAGGCCTACTTCACTACCACCAACCGCAAACCTCCCCACCATCATTGCAAACGGCCCACCACCATCCAGCATCCCATCCACCTCCACCACCGCGCGACGAGCCTCGCGCACCACCACTTTGCCCATTCGAGCCAGCCTAGAATTCCCTCGGCTTGCCCCTGAACGCGCCGTGTGTGCTGTGCTTCGCAAATAACAACGACCACATACTCGCGTCAAACGCTCTCCAGTTGTTTCATTTGCCTCCCTCCTCTGCTCCCCTTCCCTCGTCATCTCGATCTCCTCAACGATGGGAAACTCGAAGAAAAGTAGAGAAACTGGTTGCTGCATCATTTGGACGAGGAGGAGGAGGCAGAGAAACGATAAATTTCGTGAAACTGCACATCGAGCAAAAGATACTCATTGTTTATAAATTTTTAGAGCCAAAATGAGCCAAAATCTTGGAGTACAACGCGAAAATGAAAAAAAAAATTGTCGAGACTTGATTTGGCACTTGCCAATTGATGAAGCGCGTTTTTTTCGCGACGCTGCGAACCATCGAGGAATCTTTATGTACAAGGGTGTCAAAGTGATGCTTCTTTAGCGCGCAGCAGCGTGGTAGGGAAGATTTATCACGCGGACGTGCGCGCGCGCAGGGCTCAGGCAAGAGGGATGATACATCGACCCTCGTGACCAACGAACAAACTAGAAGAGGAAGGCGTTCTCAGGAAAGACCACGTGACTGATGGGAGGAGCCATTCTCTCTCCATCCCTTTTAGGTAATCCATCCACCCTCTTGGAAACATTCAATTGGCATAATTGCATGCTTATCTTTTACCATCCAGCCTCCTGCGAGCACCTCCGCTCTCCGGAATCCCTTTTTACCTCTTTCTCGCTTTCTCCTTCTTTTTTTTTTCTCCTACGCAGTCTCCACCTTGGTTCGCGTCCTCGATCTCACGCGCAGCATCCCCGCTTTTCTTTTCAAACCTCCTCCCCAGCAGCCTGCAAAATTTTTATTGGAAACACTAATTTTTATTTCAATTTACGTTCCTCATCGCTGTGCTCAGTTTCACCACAAAATTCATCCCCCCAACATCTTTTTTCCCAATCATATCGCGACCGCGAATAATGATTTTTTTTTATCTGCTTATCGGAATATTTGAGCACGCTCCCAATTGAACGTCGCCACCAAAGAATCAAATTAACTCGACGAGACTAACTTGATTGAAGGATCAAGTGCATCCCCTTGGATTCATACGAGGGTGCTTTAGTTTTTTTTTACTACAGCTCTTCGTGGCCTCACGTATATCAATTATTTATGCACATGCACATATGCACACTGTGTAGGTTTGGCTGTAAGCAAAGACGAAATAATTTCATCAGTCGCTGATGGAAAATTGGGCTGCTGTAGGCGATTAGCAATTAGCTCGTGTTCGAGCAAGGTTTTTGTGTCCTCCGGCCCGCGTATCACCCCAACGTCCTCGTCCCTTTCGGGATTTCACTCGCCACGTGTTCCGCTCCGAGATCAAACGTTGCGAACCCCACCTTGTTTTCACCCACGCACAATCATCCTCCTCGACTTTTTATCCCTGATTTTATCCCCGAGGCTTTCATAGTTTAACGCCAGCTTTTTTTCCCTCAATTTCCATTCAGCCCTGCTCTGCCCCCCGTTACATTCATTAACAGCATCAAACTCTTCAGGCCAGTTAAACAAAACTTGTAACAATAATTATACGAGGAGAAACCTTTTTTTTTCATTTTATAGTTACGAAACAATCGGGCCTGCAAATAATAAGAAAATTCTGAAAAATTGCTACGTTTTCGTATGAACTATTCAAGAAATCGTGGACAAAAATTTCAACACCATTAAGAAGCTCGTTATTGAACAATTAATATTTATTAATTCAACGTAGTCAAACGCAGTTTCATGGAAACTGGTATAACTTTGCGACAAATTTTTTATTTGACCTCCCAATTTTTCAACATCTACAATATACCGAACAGCAACGGAAACAAAACGAATTTTGTTAAAAAACATTTTTTATATTTGTTTAAAAAATTATTCTTAACAAAATTTTCGTTTTATATTTACAAAACAATCGGGAGAAACTATGGGGCTTGCAAATAATAAGAAAATTTAGTATATTTTTGTATGAACTATTCAAGAAATCGTGGACAAAAATTTCAACACCATTAAGAAGCTCGTTATCGAATAATCAACATTAATTAATTCAACGTAGTCAAACGCAGTTTCATGGAAACTGGTATAACTTTGCGACAAATTTTTTTTTTGACCTCCCAATTTTTCAACATCTACAATATACCGCAAAGCAACGGAAACGAAACAAAGTTTATTAAAAAATATTTTTTATCTTTGTTTAAAAAATTATAATCAACAAAATGTTAATTTTTTAATTCTCATCATTTTTTTTTTGGAGTAACGATCATAGAATTATTAAAATTTGGTATATTTTTGCACGAAGTATTCCTGTAAAAATTTCACGACGATTCCAAAGCTAATGATTGGAGAATCGACGTTAAAAAATTTCGTACGTACTCAAGATCCTTAACGTTTCGAAATACGAGGGCGTCGAGCGCAACGGAATGAGTGAGGGAACGAAGGATATTAAAAAGCGTCGATTCTTAAGAATATTTAGCAATTTTCATTTATAAAGAGAACAATAACCCTCGCGTTGATACTTGAAGGATAATTAAGGAGTCGCGAATGCGGGGAGAAAATGAGAAAGAGAATATTTATTCTGCTTCTGCGGTGGTAGTGCGTAGGCCTTGTAAAATGAGAGGCGCGAGAGTCTGCTGTGGCTAATAGAGACGAGACTAAATAGTGCAACTCACGCGACATAAATATTCATCGATTTAATTCTGATTTCGCGCTTTAATCGTCCACTGCTTCTTCGCTAGTATTTTATTTTCTTCCTTATCTCCGATTATAATAAATTAAACTCTCTATTATAAATCCCCGAGTCTCTCGGTCAAGCTGAATAATCATCGATTATGTTTAAGATTTGTATGTATACGTCGCTACATTATTCCTCCTTGTATCTTAATTGTTATTAGTTTCTCGTGTTTTGTTTTCTCGCACTCTGGTGAAGCGAACGAGCAGCAACGAAGAAGCGACGATGCAATCACGTAGTTAATGGCTCACTCAACTTTTGGCTCGAGCTATATGGCCACGTTATTACTTGATTAACCAGACACTTTATTTTTATTATTTTCTTATAACAACAACAACGAAAAAACGAAATTTTATTCGTACTATTCAAAAGAAACAAAATGCGGTGTGTGTCCTCGTGGCAATCGTTTATTTCGTACGATTATTCACCTACGCAACGTCTATTTTTCCATCCCAAACTTCTCCACAAAACTCTTTCCTTTATCTCTCGTCCGTTTTTTTTTCTTTTCTTTTTACTATTACTTATCTCCTTACCTTTCGAGTATATTGATCTTGCTCCGTAACGGTTTCACGGAACGATAAAATCTCGCGCCGGAAGTTCGTCACTTCTCATGCCACAAATTTTATTATTTATTCTAAATCATTTTTACTCGCTTCCACTAACTTGCGACATTACTTACCGACAGTCACGACGTGAATCATCGCTCCCTTCCCATCGTTACACCTCAAATTACATAAAAAATAACTGGCCTTTTATTTTTTTTCCCACTCGCTAGACTTTTCATTTTTTAAGATTTTTTTGCAACTTGGAAACTTGGAAAAACTGCATCCAGCCGAGTCTCATTTTTTTTCCCGATAAAAAGGAACAAAAATAATTTAATAATTCGACAAAGAGTTTTTTCGTTCGATCGTTTTTTGTCTGACTTTTATATCGACGAACTTTGAGGCTTGTTGAGATATTTTTGACGTCGCTGACAAATAGAAGCGAAAAAAATGTCCGACCGCCGAATATTCGGAGGGAGAAAAAATTGGAAAAAATTTCCGATAGAGCGACCAAATGGTCTGGTTATCCGAACGATGCACGTATACAGAACGAAAGGAAAGTTTGAAAGAGAAACGCGCGCGGGGAGATGAGACCTTGGTACGCGAGGAATGCTTTAATAATGCATTCTTCATGCACGAGATTTCTCTCCTCGATCCCCGCAATATATTTTATTAAAATATCCATCCAAATAATTCAAAGCTGCGACCTCACTTGCTCCACCCAAACTCCTTCATCTTCATGCGGATTCGACATTCATACACCGAGCAATTACTTTCTCGCAGCTGCGGGAAGCTTTCAATTTTCGCTCATTCACTCTCCGCGAGCTCACGATTCGATCTCCGCAATTATTCCCAAAAAACGCTTTTTTTTCCACATGCCTGTATTTTATTTTCCCTTCTACATCGAGAGAATTTAATATCAAAAATCACTGTGGTCGTGTTGCCAATCTAGAGGATTTTACCAAATNTTTTTAGTATTTTTTTTTTTTTTTATTAATTTAAAAGTCAAAATTTAGTAACTTTGGCAGGAATTTTGTCAAAATTTAATAATTGAAGAAAACATTTAGTAATTTTTGCAGATTTTATTAAATTTAGGAAAAAATTGGTAATTGAAGTAGAAATTTCGTAATATTATCAAAAGTTTAGTCATTTTAACGAAAATTTAGTAATTGGAGCAAGAATTTAGCAATTTTTGAAAGAATTTAGTAATTTTTGGAAGAATTTAGTAATTTTTGCAGATTTTATTAATTTTAGGAAAAATTTCGTAATATTACCAAAATTTTATTCATTTTAACGAAAATTTAATAATTGAAGGAAAAATTTAGCAATTTTTGAAAGAATTTAGTAATTTTTGCAGATTTTTATTAATTTTAACAAAAATTTAGTAATTGATGTAAAAATTTCGTAATTTTTGAAAGAATTTAGTTATTTTTGCAGATTTTTATTAATTTCAACAAAAATTTAGTAATTTTTCGTAATTCTCAATTTTCGTTCGGAATATTATTTCCAAATCAGTAAGGATCTCATAGGGCACCGAGTACAGAGGGAAAACCACATCAAACCAATCTGGAGCGTTCGCTTTCCAGGCCCAATGCTTTCTCCACAGACGAGATTGAATTTAATAAGATTGTTGATGAAATTTCAAGCTCACATAATATCTCGAAAGCCTTTGAAAACAGGTAATGAGAAATTTGATGAAAAATCGATTGACTCGTTAATTGTTAATTAATTAAATGACGCAACTTGCATATTTTATGAAAATTAAATGATACGGTCAATCAGTATGTTTATATATTTCGAACGACAAATTGAATTACACAATAAATTGATCGAGCTCGCAGCCAGCGATAAGGAGACATGGGAAAATGATTAGAGCTCGAGTCATTAAGAACTACTCGCATCCACATAATGTGCGTAACGAGACTGATGAGTGATTATGCTTATCGAGCGAATTAGCCTTGTCGAGCCAACGCAGATGTTATGTATACCTGTGCACATATCTTGTCGTTATAATCGAGTATCCTCGCTGATTACGTCTCTTGATAAATAGTATTATTATATATATTACACGAGACAGAGCTAAGTGTAGGCTCGCCCACGTGCTACACATTAAATATCACCTGGCACCTTTACAGCACCTGTTCACCATCTACGCATTGCTTTACATATGCTAATAATAATGAGACTGCCAAGACTGGATTAAATTGATGAAAACAAGAAAAATGTCCACGACGTTGCGAGAACGTTGATAGAATGCAATTTTTTCGATTTAAAAAAACGTTAAATAAATTTTATGGAAAAAAATTATGACGTTGCAGTTTGCATCGTTGGAATGCAACGAAATTCATAGTTTTCGATAAAATGTCGATGTTTTTGAAAATTAAACAAATCATCGAGTGAATATTTTTCCAAAAAAATAAAAAATCTCGAAACAGAATACAATGTAAAATAAATTTTCTAGAAAAAAATTATGACGTTGCAGTTTGCATCGTTGGAATGCAACGAAATTCATATTTTTCGATAAAATGTCGATGTTTTTGAAAATTAAACAAATCATCGAGTGAATATTTTTCCAAAGAAATAAAAAATCTCGAAACAGAATACAATGTAAAATAAATTTTATGGAAAAAAATTATGACGCTGCAGTTTGCATCGTTGGAATGCAACGAAATTCATATTTTTCGACAAAATGTCGATGTTTTTTGAAAATTAAACAAATCATCGATAACTGTGAACACTTTTCGTCGAAAATTAAAAATCTCGAAACAGAATAGAATGTGAACTAAATTTTCTAGAAAAAAGTTATGACGTTGCAGTTTGCATCGTTGGAATGCAACGAAATTCATAGTTTTCGATAAAATGTCGATGTTTTTTGAAAATTAAACAAATCATCGATAACTACGAACACTTTTCGTCAAAAATTAAAAACCTCGAAACAGAATGGAATTTAAAATAAATTTTCTAGAAAAAAGTTATGACGTTGCAGTTTGCATCGTTGGAATGCAACGAAATTCATAGTTTTCGATAAAATGTCGCTGTTCTTTGAAAATTGAACAAATAATCGAGTGAATATTTTTCCAAAAAAATAAAAAATCTCGAAACACAACGACAGAGGAAAAAAATTAAAATTAAACAAATAAAACGTCTTGGAGGAACGAAATTCGTACGACGGGCTATCAATCAATAATTTATCAATCACCGAGAGACATAATCGATTTGCATTGCCGCGAAAGAAGTCTCCGAAAGAACGAGACGAAAGAAAATGAAGAAATAAATAAATAAAAGATCGAGAACGTCGATGACGTGTGCTCATTGCTAATGAAACGCGATTCTCGGGCTCGCGGACGTTGAATGACGTTAAGGGAAAGTACCTACACGTCGCGGCGAGTCCCCGCGTTCGATGTACTCGCGGGCCTTTGCTATAGGCAGGAGGAGGAGGAGTTCGTGGAGAAGAAGGAGGCTCGAGAAAAGTGGGATCAAGAGGGTACGCACGAAGGAAGGGATTTATCGTTACGGTATAAGGAGCAAGCGGGGGGCGAGTGGGGGGAGGTGGAGATACGGATAGAGAGAAAGAAGAGTGCTCACGCGTTCCAAGAGTCGAAGCTCGACTCGCCAAATCCGAGTCTAATTTGCATAGTGGAATCTCCCACACTCGCAATTCCCTCATGCAATCGTGCCTCCTTCATTTTTCCACAAACTTGGAGAGCTGCGCAAGAAAATGCATCGCGAATAAGTGGAGCAGCTTGCTGGACTCATTCGATCCTGACGCCATGTTTTTTCCCCGCCACATTGGCGTCTTGACGAGCTACAATTTTTTTTTCATCATTTATTGCAAAAATAACGATTCGACGTGAAAACAAAAAACTAAAAATTGTAAAAACACTAAAAATCGGGGTTACTGATCGATATCCATGCATTTCGGCTCGTGCGGATTCGACGACGATCAATAAAAAAGAAATCCAAGCAATTTTGATAAATTTTCAATGAGCGAGATGAATGAAGGGTCGTAGAAAACACAGACTGTTTTTTTTCACGTTATCACAGAGGCACGATCTCTCACGAGGGGTCAGAGAATCACATGCTCAAAAAAAAAAAAGATCGTGAATATACTTAATGGTAATTGGCCATCTCGTTCATTTCGCTTCGTCTGGCACACTGTATGGAGAGCAGTGCACTCAATGCGAGCGACCCGAATCGAAAAACAGACCAAGAGGAAAGTGATTGGGTTGTCAGGCGAAAAAAAACTAAAAAAATTTAAAAAAAAACTAAAAAATTGAATAAATTAAATGAAAATAAAATAAACGCGTGTTTGCTTGGACGTTTCTTTAGACTTTCGTCGACGAAGAAGATTCTTT
Organism: Hyposoter didymator; assembly: GCA_037952995.1. Classification (NCBI taxonomy): domain Eukaryota; kingdom Metazoa; phylum Arthropoda; class Insecta; order Hymenoptera; family Ichneumonidae; genus Hyposoter; species Hyposoter didymator. The sequence continues at coordinate 4,802,344 of JBAJMU010000011.1, forward strand.
GCTCCGAATGGCGATTTTTCTTTCCCAGGGGTCCATTTTGCCCCATAATGGGTCTCCTGGGCCCATGGAGACTCTACAAGTTTATATATACACATGTCCCACATAGAGANATCGAAAAACAGAGCAAGAGGAAAGTGATTGGGTTGTCAGGCGAAAAAAAAATAAAAAAATTTAAAAAAAAACTAAAAAATTAAATAAATTAAATGAAAATAAAATAAACGCGTGTTTGCTTGGACGTTTCTTTAGACTTTCGTCGACGAAGAAGATTCTTTGCTCCGAATGGCGATTTTTCTTTCCCAGGGGTCCATTTTGCCCCATAATGGGTCTCCTGGGCCCATGGAGACTCTACAAGTTTATATATACACATGTCCCACATAGAGAAGAATTGAAAAGGTTACGAGGGCGGTGGGGGACGGTATAGACGTCGACGATGGGAATTCTTTGATACGATTTCATTTTAAAGCCCCTGGGGGTGGACCAGACGAATTCATTTAATGCAAAAGCCTCGCGTGGACACACCCCATCATTAGCTATTATATTATGACCAGCAGCAGGCAGTGCGCACAGGGAGCTCGCATTCGTTGTGTGTACGCGACCGAAATACACTGTGGAGCAAAAAAAAAACACGTAGGCACACTTTGAACAAAATGAAATATACGCCCTAACCCTTTCATGCATCACCAAACGAAAGGGTTGCAAAGGATTGCACATGTGAGCTCAAGTCCACGCATATCGAGAGCACTGGCACATCCTCTCTATCCCCATAACCCCTAATTTGCCAGCCAAATAAAGGAAAACAACATTTTTACCTTATATACTTATTTCACGAATAAAACATCCCGTCACGCCCCCGCAATTATGAATCAAGACCGGAATTTAGACAAAAAGGATGCAAATACGATCGTGATATTTCCGGTTACCCCAAGGATCTTCGTCCTCGAGCCTTTTTTTTTTCATTTATCCCTGCAACTCCATTATTATTTTTTCTTTCGTCGCCTTTTTTTATGATCATTTCCGGTCGGCGGATCTTTGCGATCCCGAGCCGTTGATTCTTCGACTAATTTGCATTTTTCCCGGATTAATGAAAAGTTTGCGGATCCTCGTGCGGACAGGAAAATTCTCGTTTCCTCGCACAGTCGACTCGAAAATCCTCATTTTTTTTTTCTTCTCGGCTCGAAAAAAAAAAAAAAAAAACAGGAGATGCGTTTCGAGAGCTTCGAAGATTGAGACGTTTCCTTGAAACTCGAGTAAGAGGGATACTCAACGGAGTGTATCATATCGCTTCTTAACTTCAGAAATCTGTCGAAGTGGAAAAGCCTCTTTAGTGCGTTATGGCGTATATATCGGCGCGCGTGAGCCTCTTAAGAGTTCGAAGGGGCTTTCAATACACCGGTGTATCGTTTTCATCCGCTACCGGTTTACATATATATATATATGTGTGTGTATTACATTTCCAATGCGTACAGGGCGTTCCAGACCAAATTGGATTCCTTACGAGCACGCGGAACTGAAAATAAAATTGAAAAATCCCAAAAATTGTGTCGTTGCAGCAAGAAATATTTTAGAAAGTCTCTTCGGAACCAAATTTTTGTCTTTCCACTCGTAAATTTCGCTGACGATTTCGTTAGAAACCAAATATGCTGCCAAAATAACGAAAATTTTGAAATTATAAAAAACAAATATTTAGTTTATCGTATTCAACAAAATATCGACGATCCGGCAATAAATATTTTAGAAAGTCTCTTCCGAAGCAAATTTTCGTCGTTCCACTCGTAAATTTCGCTGACGATTCCGTTAGAAACCAAATATGCTGCCAAAATAACGAAAATTTTGAAATTATAAAAAACAAATATTTAGTTTATCGTATTCAACAAAATATCGACGATTTTTAACAAAATTTCATTCCCAGTGTACGTTCGACTAAACGTTTTTTTAAATAATCCCAAAAATGTCGTCACTGCAGCGAGAAATATTCCAGAAAGTCTCTTCGGTGAGCTAATTTTTGTCATTCCAATCGTTAATTTTTCTGGCGGTTCCGTTGGGAACCAAATATTCTGTCAAAATTACGAAAATAAATTTAAAATTATCAAAAAATATTCAGTTCACCGTTTTCAACAATTCGTCGACGTTTTTTCAAGAAAAATTCATTCCCAAACTTTTCGCTCGTGTTCCTAATCTCTAATTATTCGTAATCAGATTAATTAGTACGCCACGTCGTTTCCGAGGAATTCTATTCACGAAATACGTCGTAGACTTAAACTTTTTCGAGTAACGAGTCCCTTAAGACCCGCGGTGATCCTCTATTGTATCCGCTGGCTCGCAGGGCGAAGGGCAACTGCGTCCCAAAGTCCTGCAGCCCCTGGGCAGGCGCCTAAATTTTTACCCGTGACTTCCGGTTTTGCTCAGGATCATCGAAAACTCTGGAAAACGGTTTGTCGCTCGGTAGATCGATGCGGCAGCCGGTGCATCGCTACGAGCGGTCGTCCTATCGAGTATTGACCTCGCGACGGAGGCTGCTGCGTTGAGAACGTCGTCGGAGCTCGAACTCATCGACTCAATGACTTTTAATTAATAAAAAAAAATTCAATCGTCATGAAAATGATTTTTTTTCGATAATTACGCAAAATATCGTAAAAATCACGCCAGACAGAAAAGCTCGAATCAGAAAAGCCCATGGATCGCGAGAGACATGCAGGAAGAGTGCTGCAGATAAATTTCTTAGGCTACGTATTCGGATTTCATTGTTTACCCGATTTGTAAGAGATATTGGTAGAAAATCCGTCTCACGCTAAAAATCTCAAAATTGAATAGATCCCCGTCTTCCTCATTTTTTTCATCTCGTTCTTTTTTTTTCATGTTTGGTCTTTTTTTTTTCTGGCTCATCTCGCGCGGTGTTCCGTTAAAAGCCACTTGTTGGCGTGCGTCCGTGCGTGATCGATTTGGCTCGCTAAAAATACACGCTCTCAATCTCACCCCCGGGTTAATCTGCTTTTGGGGATCACAGAGAGACGACCGCGTACAAGACCATTTTCATCCTCGCCCCATTTCTCTTCCTCTCTCTCTCTCGATCTCCCTTCCGTTCCCTGCGCGCTCGCTCCTCAGAGCTCCCCCCTTCAGGTGTCTTCTTACTTTCTCGCTTCCACCCTCATTTTATATTTGCCGTTGCGCTTCATCGGATTACGCGAACCGCGTGGATATACAGCTACAGGATGTGTAATGTATATCGACGATACACGCGCGGATAATGTATAATCTTTGCTCGTATACACGCGAGAGCCTCGGATCACGAGCGAAAAAATCGCGCCAACCACGCCGCGGGAGATCCGCATGAGATAGTCTTTCGCGAAAGCTTCAATTTCGAGAGTCGACGCGCCATTTTTTTTTCACCTCGATATTCTGCATTTCAAAGACGAAAACGAGAGACGAAAACGTCATTTTCAACGCTCCGGGGTCACACGTTCTAGAGAAAGAACGGACGCTGGTCACACGGGGTCAGAATGACCCCAAAATATCGAGAGAAACATTTTTTTATCCAATTTTCAAAATGGAAAATAAAAAAATCCGCAAAAAAGCAACGTGTAAAAAAAAACTTGTAGTTTTAGCTCAAAGTTCCGCTTCGGGTCATTTTGACCCAGGGAGATCGGTATGAGATAGTCTTTTGCGAAAGCTTCAATTTCGAGAGTCGACGCGCCATTTTTTTTTCACCTCGATATTCTGCATTTCAAAGACGAAAACGAGAGACGAAAACGTCATTTTCAACGCTCCGGGGTCACACGTTCTAGAGAAAGAACGGACGCTGGTCACACGGGGTCAGAATGACCCCAAAATATCGAGAGAAACATTTTTTTATCCAATTTTCAAAATGGAAAATAAAAAAATCCGCAAAAAAGCAGCGTGTAAAAAAAAACTTGTAGTTCTAGCTCAAAGTTCCGCTTCGGGTCATTTTGACCCAGGGAGATCGGTACGAGATAGTCTTTTGCGAAAGCTTCAATTTCGAGAGTTGACGCGCCATTTTTTTTCACCTCGATATTCTGCATTTCAAAGACGAAAACGTCATTTTCAACGCTTCGGGGTCGGACGTTCTAGAGAAAGAACGGACGCTGGTCACACGGGGTCAGAATGACCCCAAAATATCGAGAGAAACATTTTTTATCCAATTTTCAAAATGGAAAATAAAAAATCAGCAAAAAAGCAACGTGTAAAAAAAAAACTTTTAGTAATTTTAACGCAGAGCTGCGTTTCGGGTCATTTTGACCCTGAAATCTTCATTTTTCCGTGCAAACATGAAAAATTCAATGATCCTCCTCGCAGCATCCTCGACGTTGATTTCTTCACCAAAACTCCGCACCGAACCGTTAACATTTATTAATTACGCCGGGGAATAAATGAGACGAGAGAGTCAGACAGCGGGCTGCTGGGCTGCTGCTTATATACGAAGAATCCCGAAATGAGATCGCAGAAATCTTCATCTCACGCTTGATTTATACGGGATCGTTAAGGATCATTTGGTAATTAGTACACATCCCACTCCTGCCTCAATGGCCCAAAGAATTCCTTCCAGCATCCAAGAGGGTGTTTCCGAAATTCATTTATTTTTTTCTTTCACTTTCCTAGCTACAAAAGTGATGAGCAGCGAATCGAAAGAAAATAAAACATAAAAACAGACTCGATCGAGTTGATTTTTGCTCGAGCCCTCGTCGCTCGAATTTTTCGTTTTTATCGACCAATCGAGAGCTCGTTATCGAAAAGTCACCGTCGCCCATTTTTCGACGTGCCTTTTTGACAAAAAAAAACGATTTTGTGGATTTAATACAAATTCCTAAAAGCCTTGCCCAATTTTTTCAATTTTTTTTTAAATTTTGACTTCGTCCATAGTTTTGCAAGATTTATAGAATAACCGCAAATTATTCGACGAGTTAATTATCCATGTGAAGTATATCCACGAAGAAATAATAAAAAGAAAATTGATATTGATCGAGAATGATAAATTAGGGATAATGTGAAGCAGGAACACCTCGACTCATAAATACTCATTTGTGAAGCAGAGTGACGACCCCATCGTTACACTTGATTTCTACCGGTGCGGTGGCCAGACAAGATCGAGCCTTATTACATAATATATGAGATCACCCGGAGCTTTTATTTAATGTTCCTTAATCGCGTCTACAGCTCTTGGCTACCGCCCAGGTTGACTCGCCATCACAAGAGAGCAGAATATTTTTTTTAATTTAAAATTTTTTTTTTTTTTTTATTTCGTTCGACTCATCGAACAGCGAACAATTTTTTTCCTGACATTCCGAATAGTAATAAAAATTGAAAAGCAAATTTCCATATTATCGGGAACGCGAAAATATGGGGCGTTTGAAAATTACGTCGAAAAAACCGCCTTGCGGGAAGCAGAAGTGGAAAAAGGACTAATCGCGATTAGCTTTTTGCGGAGCAGGTCTCGTGACTCGTCATTACGCAGGACCACAACATATCGCGCGTGCTCCACCCCTTCGATGTATTTTGTTACCGCGGTAATTCGAGTCCACAAATTTTTACACAATAAAACAAAAAAAAAAGCCTCTGCGCACCGCGCGATCTTTCAAACTCGATTTTTTATTCTTTTCATTGATTATTTTACTTTTTATTTTTCTCAACTCTCCTCTACTTTTTCTTCTGTTACTTAATCCCGCGCGCCCTGTGGGAACCTATTTCTCCGTAGGATCTCGGCACCAAGAATTTAGTGAATGAGAAATTTCTCCCACGAACCCCGATCGCCTGTCTTTTACAACTCAATCTCCTCGAGCTCTCGTTCCGCCCCACTTGTTGAATTCTTTCGAACCTTCTTCCAACCCTCCCTCCCTCCCTTGCTACTTGTCCGCGTTGCTATATTCGTTATATACATTTTTTACTTTCCATTCATGATATCTCGGCCACGCGATTCTGTTGAACACGATAAACTAAATATTTTTCGATAATTTCGAAATTTTCGTTATTTTTGGGAGCAAATTCTCTGGAAACAAAATTTTGTTGAAAATTACGAATATTTCGTTCGATACGGTCGACCAAACGTTTTTTTTTTTTAATAATCTCAAGAATAATGTCATTGCGGCAAGAAATATTAAAATAAAATAATTAAAATCATTAAAATAATTAAAATAATTAAACAATTCAAAAAAATTAAATAATTAAAATAACAAAAATCTTGAAATTAGAAAAAAATAAATATTTACCAAAATATCGACGATTTTCAACGATATTCCTAGTGTTCGGTTTCCAACAAAATTGTCAACGAAATTTACGATCGAAACGACGAAAATTCGCATCCAAGGAGACTTTCTAAAAAATTTCTTACTGCAATGACACAATTTTCGGGATTATTCGAAAAAACGTTTAGTCGAACGTATCGAACAATTGGAGGAAGAAATTCGTGTCGATCTAAAAAGCTGTGAATCGTAAATTAGTTTTTTCGATCGTTGCGTATTTTTTTTTGTTTCCTCCAAAGTTGGAAGGAGGGAGAAAATGTGGAGGGTCGTGGAAACGTGAAATGTTTAGGCTTGCAGCCCTTTACATCAGGATGCACTTTGGCATCGTTTTATTTTGTTTGTTTTTTGATAGAAAGAAACTACCTGAGGTCCGCGATAACCCGGAGGTCGTTTTGTTTCCTTTTTTTCTCTCAATTCCATTGCTGGGCCGAGGATGATATTCACCTGCCACAAAACTCTCTGGTGCATGCCGTATTTCCTTTACGAGCTGCGATGACGACGGGGGCGCGAAGAGGTCGAGACAGGTATTGGGGGATCGAGTAGCAATTGGCAAGTTTCCTTTTGTGGTTATTCGTGAATACTCTCGGGGCTTTAATAATCGTAGATAAGAAAAACAAAGGGATTTGATTTTAGTGGGATGTTTATTTAGTGTTGGTTCGTTTTATTTAGTGGGCTCTCTCGTTAAGCGCGCTCTTGTGCGTTGGGACGAGATTTTTGAGGAAGTGGAAAGCCCCGAAGTAAAATCTTGTTTGTCCTGGGATTATGCCGTTGCTCTTCGCGGTGCTCGCGTTTGCTTGCACAGTTTATGTATATATTTGTAAGTGTCTGCGTCTCTCGCGCTCTGTCCTTCTCCGGTGTCTGTATGCACATTCGTATACACGCGTGTTGAAAGTAAAATGCGAGAGACGAGGATCGAGAGGTCTCTGCGGATACAGCAGCACGAAGCGCCGCGCGCGAGCAGAGAGATGTCGAGGGACAAATCCCAGTTCTTGTCTTTCCCACATGCCTTTTTTTCACAATTTACTTAGCTACGTCGCTCCTTCCGGCGTCAACTACTCTCCTCCTTTTTCATAAATATATATTTAACGTGTATTACCTTTTTAGCCGCGGACGATGCTATTGACGAGTCTGTGACGATTTACAAACACGCGACTGACATGCCCATCCAGGTGAATCATCTCTCGAGGAATTTACCAACATTTTTATTTGACACCCCCTTAAACCTGTCTCTAAAAACCTGTTCTTTTGTGTGCTCGATTGAGAAATCCTTCGTTTCATTATCGCACAAGAAACAATGAGACTTTTTCACGCGTCGGTAAAGAAAAAATTTTCAAATTTAATTCTCCGCGCGTAAACCCCGGGGCAGGAGGCTGCGCGATGAAATTTCCCCAGATTTTGGATCCACGGAAAAAGCTCGTTTTTCAAAATGAAATGTTACTCGCCGGATGAGCAATTATATCGCGTTCTCTCGTCCCAATTCATTTTCCCCTCACGGAGACGCCGCACACGGGGCAATAAGGGATGCAGACCGCACGAGAGTGTTGGGCGAGAGCGAAAGAGAAAGAAAAAGACGCTTATAAAACAAATTCGAAAAAGGGAAGGGTAAAGAAAGAAAAAAAAAAGCGGATGGTCCGTGACTGCCGAGGCTCGCCGGTAATTAACAATCCATTTTGTATTCGGCTCACCTGATCGTGCTCGACGTGTGCGGTCCAGTGACGTCATAATTCGGGGCTTGATCCTCGCTATACATATATCTGACACTCTCTCTTTTCTGCAGAAGGGGCTACGCCCCCTTAATACGAGGCCCGACACCTTCGGTTCTCTCATATTCTCTCTCCTTCCCACTCTCTCTCGCGCGATATATATTCCCAAGCGAGCAGCACAAGCAAGCACGCACGCACTTTGCCCGTTTCTCCCTTCCACACACACCGCGCTCCTTATTCCTTTTCTCCCCTTTTTTCATCTTTTATTCTTCTCGCGCTTTCACCCTTTGTGATCGCGCATCAAGAGAGCCCACCGGATAAAACGAACCTACGAAGCGCGCAATCCGCACGAACAAGACCAACGCACCAGAAGATGATGAAGCGGATGGCAAAGTATAAGGATCAGCGAGAAGGACAAGTAGGAAGACGAAGCATGAGCCTTTCTCCCCCCCCAGCCGCCACAAACATTTTTAACCCACGTGTTGGTGAACACAGCCAATATATGCATCGCCCATACACACACACTCGGTACAAAACCCCATATCGCTACGTGGACGAGACGCCCTGCATGTATACACAGTTTTCAGGCAGCCCAAGACAGAGGGAAATATAATGGCTCGGATGGACTTCACACGATGCCGACGCGCCGCCGCGCAGACTCCTAACCGGCTCGCTCACCTTATAATACGCGCGCGAGCACTCTCCCTCACACACGCTCATATATATATATATATTTACTCACAAATGCGCAACAAACACGTCTTCCAACGCTGACACGGTCCATCAGAAAAGAAAAGTGATTAAATTAGACATCTTATTGGTAAAGTGTCACTTTTCTCCCGCTCTCAGCCTCCAAATACCTCGAATCTACGTCCGCAGCCCGCGATATCGGTAACGAAGCTTTTGCGTGTATATATTCAGGCATATTCCGGGCGTTAACCGTGTGACCCCCCCACGACGTTCCCACAGGGCTTTTGCGCTAAATTTTAACTTGCTCACGCACGGGGAGTCGTGCGCAGCGGACTCTTGGCGCGATCGAGTCACTGGAAATCATACACGTGGATATTATAGCTGTGTGTGTGTGCGGTGGTGTAATCGTGGTTACGTGGGCGGTACCGATGAGACGATCGGTGCCAATTATCCATCGTTTATTATTCCTACACCTCCGATCCCCTTTTCGTCGTCCCACAATCTACCGCGCAACTCTCTCAACAATTTCATGCGATATCTTGCTCGTTTATCGACTTTTTGGAACTTCCTGCCAGCTCGAGAAAACTTTCCTACGACTCTTTTGACTTTTCTCTAAGATTTTCGATGTCATCGGATTTTTAGACTTTTCTCATCATCCTCACTTATTCGCTTCGGCCCCTCGCTGCTCGCCTTCTTCTTAAAAAGTGTATAACCTCAACGCTCCCCGCGCTATAGCGCCAAGGGTCAAAACTGCTGCACGAGCTTATAGCAGGCACACTTTATACACGAAGGCGATCTTGGGTGCCGCGGCACCTGCGGCATAATAACAGAGTGCCGGGTCCGCAGCTAGCTGATGACTTCATTCAAGTTCTTGGTCGACTCGACGCGGCCCCTGCTGCTGCTGCCGTGGGGGCAAAACCAAGACCTCCCTGAAACCGCCTCAAATTATAACACTGACGATGACCACGGCGAGCTAGGTAGGGAAGGAGCAGGCAGGACGACCAAGCAGATCGCCACGTCGACCGAGATACCACCAGCAACGGAAGCAGCAACAAACGCCGCTGTACGACCATCAACCGCTGCTCGACCAACGCGCGGTTTTGCTTTCGCACACGCGGACTCTTTCCGACGCGAACCTTCCAGACCTTTCTTTCCTTTTTTCTCACTTTGCTGCGCAGCTACTTTTTCAAAATCTATTCATTCGCAAAGATCTTTGACCTTTTCCGAGCCAATTCCCTTCATTTTTCTCAAAAATCGAAATTTCGTCTGTCTCGTCGGTCCAAACCCGTTCGCGTACACACTGGAAATGAAATTTCGTTCAAAATCGTCAATCTTTTTATTCCAACAACGCAAACTCAATATTTTTCAATATTTTCAAAATTTTCGTCATTTTGGCAGTACATTTGGTCGCCAGCGGAATTGTCAGCGAAATTTACGATCGGAAAGACTTTCTACAACAATTTTTCGCTGCAACGACCAAATTTTGAGGATTATTAAAAAAAAAAAACATTCATTTGAACGGATCGAACAAAATTTGCAGATTTTCCAACAAAATTTTGTTTATACTCGGAAAAGTATAGTTACAAGTTCGAGTGCGACAAGGATCATCGTACCCAGCCAATGAACACACGTGAATTTTATAACATCCCTAGGCAACGGGATCGCGAGAGTCGAGAGTCAAGTCATTTCGTTCCGGCTGATTTACCCGAGCAAATCGCCAACTGCCCCGACACACACTCCCTATAAAGACATATAGACAGCATATCGAACGATATATATACTTGTGTATATTCGATTGAAAGAATAAAAGCCACGTGTGCGATCAACGATGCGATTTACCTGAGGAATCTGATGATCTATAAATATATACCTTCCTGCTCTTCTCGCGAGCGTTCTAGTGCAGCATCATATATAGACACACGTCCAAAAAAATTGAGAAAAATGCATGCAGCACGCATACAGGGTGTCCTGACAAAGTGCAATCGCTTTTTATCGCGAATCCAGCAACTTTTTCGCTTTTTTGTTGCTCCTCAAAATTGGACGCGATCTCACGAGAAATTTTCCAATGATTTCGCCTTTTTTTATTGCCGCAGATCGCGCAGCGTCGTCGCCCGAATAAAAATGTTTTTTTTTTCCCCTTTTTTTTGCTTTGGGAATTTGATTTTCGTGGCGAAAACCATGAAGCGAACGAAACTGCCATGGGACACCCTGTACATTATAAATATTTTCATACAAGAAGGTCTTCGTGATCGCGAGACTACACAAAGTTGTCGCAAAAGCCACGTCTCGTTTCGTGTCGGTTATTCGATAAAATTTCGCAACACGACTTTCACGGGCAGCTCGCGGAGCAACAACATGGACTCTCGCAATAAAATCCGTCCCAGATCATTCTCATTTTTTAGTGGCTTATTTTTTCTTTACTCTCGTTCCTTCCTGCTCCTTTTCCCATGCGCGGACAGAGAAATATACGTGCGTGTATCGCATGAACGTGAATTTTGACCCGGCGAGGGGTCGCGCGAGCCAACTCGCTCGCTCGAGACATTAACATTCTGATTCTCGTACGTTCGTCGTATTATTCCTCCGCGCGATAAAACTTACTATTTCGACGACGCCGCTCCAAAAGTGTCTTCCTACTTTTCGACATTCTGAAAAAAACACACACATCGCGTGTGAGGAAAAAAAACATTTTTACGAAGATTCGTGCGCGCCGAATGCATCGCGACGATTCCACACAATTCGTGATGCAAATTTCCTGCAGCCTCATGATCGAGAAGTTATTTCGCATCTATGGGGAAAATAGAAAGTTTCGATACTCGTTCGCGACGCATACGCTCGTCCGAACAATTGGATACAAGAAAACTGCACGAGGAATTGTAGAAACTCTCGGATCGCACTTTTCCGAGCCCCGAACAAAAATCAATCGAGCACACAAACTCACGCAGGAGAATACATCAAATTTATGCGTGTACAGGCTTTTGAAGCGTTTGATACCGCTCGCAGCGAGGACTAAGAAATTTATGATCAATCCAGCTCGTAATTACCATTGTGGAAAGCCTCGTACGCGAGTCTGTGAGCTCTCCAATATTGTGGGAAGGTTTCAAGTCGCGAGAGAGTGGTCTCGAGGGGGGGGATAAGTGGCATGTAATTGCTATATACTAAGCTGCAACATTTATTTACTCGCATTGATCGGAAGCGTGTAAATTCCATTTGTGTTCTCGAAGAATGACGATGGAGATTCTTTCATTCTCCTCCACAGATCGAGCATCGCGAGGAATCGTGTCTCACCCATTGAAAGAATAAAATATACAAACGGGGTCAACGTGGGATTGTCGCTTATTTTTCGTGCTCGTAAATATTGCGACGTTGGGAAACGCGCGTGTCCCACCGTGGCTCGTGTAATTTTCGCCTTTTTCGAGCTAAAAAAAAAGTGACGTCAAGGATCGCATTCTTTTATGAGCAGCGAGAACGTCGAACGTACCAATTATTAATTGCCGGTGATTAAATTCAAATTTGCTCGAGATTCTTCATTTTTTTGTTTTTTTTTTTAACAGCACCTTATTATTCGCGAAGGATAACCGGTCGCGATATATTTTTTCGAATGCAATGTAAACAGCGAGAGAAAGAAATGAAAAAAATTTGAAAAAAAAAACGAAAATGAATGACGATCGCATGTCTCGCTGGATCCGTTTTCTCTCAACGTCTCGCGGAATTTCGTCTCGGACCTGATTTTATAAAATACGTATATATACTAATAATCAAACGAGATTGTGTTTTATTCTCACGTATAAACCCATCCACACATTGAGAGAGATGACAAGATTAGTCAGTCTGGGAGGATCTCAGCCTTGACCCTGCTGCTGCTGCTGCTGGTGCTGTGCCGTTCGCGGGACTCGTACGAACGCGTATCTATAATAGCGAGACGCGCGCGAGAGATGCCGCAACAAAAACGAGCAGACTCCAAAGACAATAGGTCTCGGGCGGTCAGTTTTTTTTCCAAATCACTCGCGATGCCCATGGGTTCTTTGTTCCTTTTTCTCGCCCAGACAATTTCCCTCGCGCGGGAATTACATTTTTTCGAATAAAAATAACCAAAGCCTCATTTTTTATCAAAATCAACATTTTTTATCGCGAGAAATTGCCAAGAAAAACTATAGAGACTATTTTCACTCGACGACGCGTCGTCCTCGTCCTCCTATCTCGAGATCCCGATCTCCAAACTCATTCTTCCCTCCGCAACATCTCAATCTTCGTATATTTATCTTTTTATCCCGGGCACGGGGAATCCCTCTCTCTCTCTCTCTCTCTCTCTCTCTCTCATGAATTCTCTACTCGTCATCGTAATTCGTGCGGTGCAATCTTTCCTCCGCGACGACGAACCTCCAACGTTTTGAGACTCACGTGCATCCTCGCGCAGCGCTTCGTCTTCGCCATACGGCTTCGTCTACGCATATTCCTTCATATGGTGGTTCATGGTATTAATTCGCTTCTTCGCGTTGAGCCAAGAAAAGTAGCCAACTAGTCCGAAAGAGCGGAGAGCATGACAGAGGAAGAAAGAAAAAGAAGACGTGCGCGCGGTGGCGGGCCCCGGAGACCCAAGACGAGAGCATAGGAGCAGCAGAAAAGAAAAAGGACGATGGAGCAGAGCAGCAGGTTCTTAGGAATTTACAATTCACGCGAAGCACACACCGCGCGCGCGGGACGACCCGTGTCCAAGTGAAACACATAAATGGCATTTAAGAAAAGACTCTCCAGAGGTGGCTTACCCCTCAATCGCGCCCGGGCACTCGCCTTTTTTCCCTCCGCACGACTCCTCTCTCTCTCTCTCTCTCTGCTGCTCATTCCTCCTGCTTGCACCTTCGACTCAACCTCTTTCTCATCCCCATCCACCTTTCCATCGTTTTTTCCTTTTATTTTCAAAGCGAAATTATGGGCTTCGACTAAAACGTTGAAATGATGCGATTAGGACGATTCTCAGGGTGCGATTGCAGCGAGAAAATGAGGGTACGGAGACGACAGAAAAATCGTGAAACGCTTGTGTGCCAGAAAAGCTAAGAAACAGGCCCGGTGCGAGCGCAATTATCTTTTTCGACCTGACCGCTCTATTATATGTTTTCTATATATATATATAGCCAAAAATTACATCTGTAAAAATAGAGGCAACATAATAGATGTATGTGTATCTATTATGAGTGGCAGATATATAATTTGACTGGGGCTGACGCCTCTTAAGAAAATTAGCCACTGGTAAGCCTCCGTGTGTTTCTAGGGGAATAAAAAAAAGCGATGCGAGCCACTTCTCTCCTCGAGGTGTAAGATTGTATTTCCAAGATTACAAGATAAATGGAACGAGGGCGTTTTGGACAAGGAAAAGGGCCGGAAAGGACGCGCGAAGAGGGTGAAAAGGGAAGCAGAGCGCGGAGAAGATACAAAAACGCAATGGGAAGAAAAAACGGTTGAATCAATAGCTTAATGAATGAGTTGAATTACCACAATCCGGATAATTGTGGCGAGCAGGTGCTTGTCCTTTTTCTCCATAATAAATTTTTATCTAAATCTCTGATCCGCGTTTTTCGTACCCAGCTTTCCGTTGGTTGCGTGCGCTCGCGCGATCCCGTGATAATGCGGTGGCAACGTTTTGGACCGCGTGCTCGGCAATTGGCAATCGCGGTGGTCCCCGCGCGCGGGATTGCCTCGAAATGGTTCAACGATGCTGATCGAATCTCTCGGAATAAAAAGGAGATAAATAAAGGATGAAAATAAATCAGTTTATTCGGAAGTAACTGACGGCCCGAGCAATCCCTCGCTTCCAAATGATTTATTCTCCGATCAAACTTGATTTTTTTTCTTTTTTCATTCGAGTAATTAAACTTGAAGGTAATTGATGATCAATTCGATTACCGCGTGAATTCCTTTGGCCAAGGACGTCACATAACTTTTAAATCCCAAATTTCTACCTAATCGCCGCACCGCGAGCTCGTCTGCGTGTGCGATCGTCTACGTACACGCGCTGCCTTCTCACGAGTCTGCGTGCGTCGCGTTCCTACGCCTGGCTTTGTGCCTGTGTGCACGCATCCTCGTCCGCGTCTGTGTGGACACTATAAACTTATGGATAAGATACACGCCGAATAGATGAAGAAGCAGAATGTAGGAAGGAGCCGACGATGAGGAGAGGAGCTGCATTCCCCGGTAATTAGTCTCACCCATAAATTACCGGCCATTCCTCGTCTGTGTTGCGGCTCAACGGCACACACAACGTATATATATCCATGTACACAATACGATTCTCATCCTTCGTATCCTTTGCTTCGTTCTAGCCAGCAGAGTCTGCGGCTCGTAGCCTCCTGGATCCATCTGAATTTTTCTCTTCGCGCAACTCAATCCTCTCCGCGCATGGTTATTAAATTTTTTTCGCCTCTCAATCGGAATTTATAAATAAACGGTCCGAATGAAAATTCAGCCGAAAATTAAAAGGAATAAAAAGCTCTCGGCGAATTTTTACGAAAAAACGTGTCAACGCCAAGAATTTGTTGATTTTTTTCAATGAAATTATATCGCGACCGATTATTTGCGGTTATTTACGCGGACGAGCGATAAATGAAGTTAAAAATAGGTGCGTAGCATTAAAGGCCTTGGTAATGTCTCTCCCCGTCCTCGCTGTAGGTCCAGAGATCTCTCTCAGTTACCGTGCATCGGGCTCCAAACTCGTAGGGCCCTCCGGGGGCCCCATCACGAGGGAAACATCGACAAAGACCGCGAGAGCGAGCGAGACACAGATCGAGAGGGTGAGCAGGGGGCAAGAGATTTGAGAAAAGGGCACACAGGACCCCGCTGCTAAATGAGCTGTAATATGGACTCCCGCTGCTCGGAACAGCTTCCCGCGGGCCACCACGGACCAACATCGATATATACATCTATATACCTCCCGCGTATTCATCTTCCCTGGGATTTCTCTTCGCTCTTCGCCTTCCTTATTCATTTCTCCTTTCCTACACTCGTCTCTCGCCCAACACACACACACACACCGACCCCGCGAATCCATCTTTCTCTTTATTTCTCGCTCTCCTTTCTCTTCCCTTGGAAAAGACGATAAACAGTGTCGTGTCACGTGTCAAATGGCTATTAAATTCATCTCAAACGAGCCTCAAACTGAATTTCAAACAATAACCGAGGATTTGTAACAAATGCGAACAATTAATGCATCTCCGTACAGTCTCGTAATTAACAATAATCATACACGCTGCTTAATTCGTTATAATCACATTTTTTTTACAATTTGCTCTGGAACGGTGACCTGGGGTCAAAAACTACCCCTGGCGACTTCCCGAGCCGTCTCGCTCTTCGTTCTCGCGTTTTTTATCGTTTTACCACATTTCTGACTGATTTTTTCAATTTTGAGCAAAACTGAGAGAATGAGCCCAAAAGTTGAAAACTTTTCGTTCAATTTTACCGGAGATATGAATTTTTCAAAATTTGGGTCATTTCAAACGAGCCTGCAAACAGAATTTCAAACAATAATCGAGGATTTACAACAAATGTGAACAATTAATACATCTCCGTACAGTCTCGTAATTAACAATAATCATACACGCTGCTCAATTCATTATAATTACGTTTTTTTTACAATTTACTCTGGAACGATAACCTGGGGTCGAAAACTACCCCAGGCGACTTCTCGAGCCGTCTCGCCCTTCGTTCTCGATCTTTTCATGGTTTTATCACATTTTTGACTGATTTTTTCAATTTTAAGCAAAACTGAGAGAATGAGCCCAAAAGTTGACAAATTTTCGTTTAATTTTACCGGAGATATGAATTTTTCGAAATTTGGGTCATTTGTGGCTTCAGGTTCACGGAAGCGGGGAAAAAAAATTAGGTTACCGTCCTCGAGGTTAAATTTTTTTTTTCTCATAATTTTACGATTTTTTTTTGGTTATTTAGAAAATTTCAACGCGCGATCGAAGATTTATAGTTTTTCGGAAATAATTGAAGTAATCTCTCGCGTGATTATTACATAATCACGCAGTATTTGTAGACGAAGCGAAAAAGAGTTGAGAGTGTGGGAACATCTGGAAAAACATATGGTGCTATCGCAGGCCTGTAAATAGCTCCGTGTCAAGATTTGCTTATCAACGGAACTTTATCTCTCAAGATTTTCGCCCTGAAGGTATGCACGAAAAGAACGTTCGTACGCGTTTCACGTTTCGAGGAAAAACACACGATCTAGTTCTTCGCCAGCCTCGGGATCGTGCGTTTCGTTTTTTTTCTCGACGCAGAGTCTGCTCTAGAATTTTTTATTCATTTTTGCCAAAAGTTTCATTTTTAACGAGTTTCGATCGTTTCGCTTTTTCAAATTTTGTTAATTTTCAGTTTTTTTTCATGGAAAATAAAAAATTTATTGATTTTATTGCAAAACCAAGAAAAACACCGAAAGGAACGCGAGGATCAGGAGGTCGCACGAGTCAGGAATAAAACGTTGGCGCGTTTCGAAGCGAAATGAGAGGAAAAAAAATGACGTTTAATGGGAATAAGGCGGAGGAGGTGGTCCAGTATTTGCGATATCGGCGATATGGCCAGCACACACCGTGGTGGTGGTGGACGGAGGGCGTGCATGGTGGGGATCGTTGGTAGAAACAACATCAGCAAAGAGGACCGCGAGACGCGGATCGCATTCGGGTGGGGAGAGGGAGGGAGAATTTTACAGTGTGATCCTCTTTTCCCCGTTTCTTCGAGATGTGGATTTCGGGTGGGGATGGGTGGGGGAACACACACGAGAAGAGACTTCGAGAGGCTGATATTTCGGTACAGCAAAGTTTTTTTTTTCCCACTGAACTGAATTCTAATCGAAAAATCATCGAGTTCTCGCGTAACGTGTGACTCTGTGTGATTTAAACTGTATGCAGTTTTTGCAATCGTGTACACGCACAGCCTCCGCGCTGCCGAAACGTTACTGCGATCTTTTGCCTGAAATTCGATCGTCAGCTGAATTTTCCTTTTTTATTGAGTTTCTTCGATTTTTTCATTCGTACAAATCAATCGATGAATTTTTATCGTTCATTCGGTTCACGACTGTGTGCTGTGCCTTCGAAATATCGGCTTTTTCCTCTCGATATAAAAGAGGAAGATCGTCTAATGCCCGAAGGTGCATGAGCATCGACTATTTTAGTGAAAAGTTTAAAATCCATCGATGCAGTTCATCCTACGAGCCAAAAAACACGAAGCGCAATGACCAAGTCGTTCAGGGACCAAACAATTTACTGATTCATCAGTTTCCAGTGAAATTTCGTTCTCCAGTCAATTAGCTTTCGATTAATTAGACTTTGAATTATTTTGTTGGACGAATTATTAAGATTAATCAATTTTATCGTGGCAGAAAAAATTCAGAGCCGATTCTCGACTCTCTTGAAACTCGGGACCGTGAAAAACTCTCGAATCGCATGATCCAAACTTAATTACCATAACGCGAATAATTACAGATTTCCCAATCATTATAAAAAC
>JBAJMU010000011.1:4820509-4859967 GCA_037952995.1 Hyposoter didymator
TTTTTTTTTTTTTTTTTTTTTCATTTTTTATTCTGCCAAGGCGAATATCTCGCGTAGCCGCGAGATCGAAGTAATTATGTCGGCACTCCCCGTCGACAGGGCGGTGGTGATCGTACAGGTTGAACCTCCGGCGTCGCCCTCGCGGTCTCAGCTCGAGCCAAACCGCCAGCGGACTATCCTCGTTTTGCCGCTTCTGACGACGGCGGTGCTCGGTGCTCACGTTCTTCCCAACAACACCACCGCGGCAACAAACTCACGGTGAGGCTAAGCGGAGGCAACTGCTGCTCCTACGGTCGACAGCTACACCATCACGAGATTCTCCTCAGCCTCGTCGATCCCGCCATCACGAAACGACTTTAGTTTCGAGACTTGCTGCTATCACGTCGCATCATATATACCGCGAACACGTGAATTCTCTTCCATTCGCGTCAAACGATTTATTCAAAATTCCACAAAATCAACAAACTCGACGCAGCAACAAATTGTAACAAATAAAAAAATTTATCAGCAACGAGAAGTTGATGAAAAATCCGAATAAAAAATAATCGAGCGCAAACGACGATAAAAAAAATAAAATAAAAAAATATTCAGAGGCTGGACGGCGAATGGTAAATGGAAAAAAATGAAGGAGCAGTAATCAAGTTCGCGGGGGAAATCAGTGAATTTTTAAAAAGTGACAGTGCCCAGCCGGACAATATTTGGCAAGTTCTCCGAAAGAATATTTCCATCAAATTCTGTATTCGAATCCGTGATTTGTCTTTGCATCGTTTTGGGTGACGCTGGAGGGCACCACCGCGGGAGGGAGAGAAAGCCACAGGTTTGTGTGAAAGAATCGGAGAAATATGTGCACGTAGAAAGACGTACTGTGGAAAGAACAACGCTCAGAGAAAAAGATAAAAGTGCAGGCTGAGGAAGTGTGTGCTCGTCAGCAGCTCTCCGATCGACGCTCGTCCCTCAGTTTCTCCTGCTCTCTGCGTTTCAGATTCTCCGGAGGGGGGATGGAGATGCGCCCCGTTCTCGTGGCTATCTGCCTTCTCCTCGTCACCCCCATTACCGGCTCTTTCTGGTGAGTCCTCTCTGTTTTTTCTTTCTCTCCGCCTTTTTTTTATCCTTTTTTACACACATTCTTCTTTTCCTTATTCCTTTCTTTTCCATTCTGCGCGACCCTCCCGCCTCCCTTCCTCGCGCTCATCCCGCCGTCGCCCTTATCGCCTGGATTTTTATTGAAATTTCAAACTCCGATAATCGACCGTCTGCGTATTTTTATCAATTTTTAACAATCCCCACAAACTTCGTTTTCGCCCTTGAATCCTCGCGCTCTGAGAAAAAATCATTTGGTGAATAAAAATCGCAATTTCTAAAATTTCGATTTTTTTTTTCAATTATTTTTATTTATTAGAATTTTTCATTACAGACAGTGATTACATTTTTTAATGAACGAGTCTCGACCGATGAAAAATACAAAATGAACGGATCGGTATCGCGTTCGTTACGTAAGAATTTTAATTTTTACGCGATCGTACGTGCGAAGCGAAGACGCTGCTGATTTGTGTGTAATTAGCGTGGGAATCGCGAGCAAGAAAACGCTCTCCGGAGGCTGCGACAATAATTCGCGAAACTCGAGCGTCAGTCGTTGAATTTTTTCGTTAATTAGAAAACAAATTTTCTCGATTATTTCGATTAGAAAATATGTAAACGATTTTCTGCATCGAATTTGTTGGGCAAAAAAAAAGAAATACCTCTCAAAGAAAACGTAGTGAGTGTGTGCGTGTTTTAAAGTTGTTTGTCTTATTAAAACTTTGGTCTGTTTGTATCTTGTGAGAAGGACATGTCCATTGTGTGTGATCTGCGTGGAGAAATGACGTGCTGGCTCGTTGTTCAGTGTCTCGAAGCTCCCTTCGGGGCAGGATCAACAACTCCACCGCGCGGTCTGAGAGGTCTTAAGCGGACGCAAATATTGGTTTACGATTTAAAACCAAGAGGATTTCCGCGTTTGTACCATCTTGGCTCATTTTCTCTCTCGCATTAACTCACGCGCTCACAAAGAGCCAAATATACACGTGAATATCCATAATGTACAGAAATATTTCGGGCTTTGTTATTATTATCGGGCGAAACCCGATTTTAGGCCCAACTAGTTTGGCCTGAGCTCAAGCTGATTCAACATTCCCAGGACCAACTAGTTTTGTCTAGGAAAAACTCATTTCTCGTCCTCGTCTTCGCTCGGTCGTGTGTGTGTTGGCGCGCGAGTGTGCCTCTCCAAGTGCCACGTCCAAGTTTTGCCGTACGCACGTTTCTTTCGATAATTCTTTTCCATCTTTCCTTTCTCTTCCTCTTCCTCCTCCTCCTGCTGCTGCTGCTGCTGCTGCTGCTGCTTCGACTCCTTTTCTTCGCATTTAACTAAATCTCTCAAGTTTTCGTTCTCTCGGACGTTGTAATAGCATCAGAAGCAGCTAAATCCTGTCTTCTGTGCGGATGAGACAAGCTCGGGGACACGTTGTTTGATAAATATATTAGTTGAGTCCGCCCTGCTCCCTCCTCGGGTTTGTTGCGATAACAGGTATTTAACGAGCGGCTCTCGTCGGAATTTCTACCGTGTGTGTGCTGCCTTTTCCCTCTGCTGCTCTCTCTCTGTTTCTCTTTTTCTTTCATTCTTCCTCGCTCGCGGTCTTTTTTCTCATTCGCTCTCCAATCTTTCTGCGGCGTTTCGTTCGCGTACGCGGAAAATCTCTTGAATTTTTCGTTTAAAGTCACGGAAAGGATAAAAGGCAGCGAGGATTTTGATGTGAAAATGGAAAAATTGATGAAATTCGCGAGTCAATCACACAGAATACGAAAATAAATCGTTTGGCAATGAAAAATGAAATAAAAAAGAGTTTTAATCGAAAGGTCCGGATATTTACACGTATGTGTATATAGACACAAATGCACAAACGTCAGAAACCTACTGGGAACGAGGATTTTGATGTGAAAATGGAAACATTGATGAAATTCCGAGTCAATCTCACAAAATGCGAAAATAAATCGTTTGGCAATGAAAAATGAAATAAAAAAGAGTTTTAATCGAAAGGTCCGGATATTTACACGTATTTGTATATAGACACAAATGCACAAACGTCAGAGACCTACTGGGAAGGAGGATTTTGATGTGAAAATGGAAAAATTGATAAAATTCACGAAGACTACGAAAATAAATCGTTTGGCAATGAAAAATGAAACAAAAAAGAGTTTTAATCGAAAGGTAAAGCTGTCCCGGATATTTACACGCATGTGTGTATATAGACACAAATGCACAAACGTCAGAGACGGACTGGGAACGAGAAGCCGAAGCAGCAGATTGAGGGAAGGGAAGGAAGAGATAAAAGGAGAGAAAAACAAGGATGCTGCGTGTGTTTCTGATGGTGATGGGAAGCAGAAGAAGAAGAAGAAGAAGAAGAAGAAGCTTGGGAGGCACACACGGTGGGGTAGGGTCTCCGTGCGGAGAATGGCTTGAGGGAGGAATCGCGCAGGATAAGTTAAAGAAGTAAAGAAGTGAGCGAGGACGGACAATGGTCTCGCTCCTGCGTCACCGTAAATCTCGTTGAGCGCGTATAATTTGTAAGTCGACAGGATCCCGTCCACTCGTTGCGCTTTTGCTGCTACCGCGTCATCTTGCCTCTCTCCGCGTATTTTGCCCTTCGACTACCATCTCGAGAAAATATTCCCCGCGCGCATTTCCTTTCTCTTCGCGACCCAACATAAACGCGGAGAAGAAAATTCTACGGCGCGCTCGCGCGCGAGCCGAGCCTTCGCGAGAGTCAATCAAAAACGGAGAGACGAATCTTTTCTTTTCGCGAGGCTCCACCATTTTTTCAATATTATTCATTTTCCTTCTCATTTTCTCGAATTCATTTGACGAAATATCAAATTTCATAAAAAATCGAACGAAATTGTACGATGAAAAATTTGAAACTCGCATTTACGGCCCTTGGAAAAATTTCTCGCTCTGCCGAGATTGCCATTCCTGCACCAGTGCCGCAGCGTGACAGAGAAACAAACTGTTGCCGCGCATATGCGCTTTGATTTGTGGCGTTACGCGTCAGGACCCTTCAAACTTGTCAATATTACCGCGTCAAAACAACCACGCACGTAGACGTTTCATTTCCAAGACGGTGTGTGACGAAAGTGCATGCCGGTGGGAATGAAAATGATACGGTTGTCGAGTGTGTCCAGTTAACGACCTTTTGTGGTTAACAACAATGGAATTTATTAAGATACGTCGCGTATACGTAAACGCAACGAGAATGTGTATACGCGCGTACGCATTACGCACGTTTGGCGTTTGGTTCGTTAAACTTTTCCAAAGCCACGCGCTATTTCGGAAGCTCCTTTTTGCATGAAACTTGTTAATGTTGATTGTTCAATGGAGAGCTTCTCAATGGTCGAGAAATTTGTACACGACCTCCTGCAATGACGTACGAAATTTTAACAATTTTACCATCAAAACTTTAACCACCTTAAGGGTTGAAAAAAAATGATGAGAAAATTCTGAAAATTTACCAAGTTTTAGTATGACGTATCGAAGAGATCGTGTCAAAATTTCGCGACGATTAGAAAGCTCGTTTATTAAAAAATTATTATTTTGTTAAGAATAATTTTTTAAACAAAGAGAAAAAATATTTTTCAATAAACTTCGTTTTGTTTTCGCTCCTTTCGGTATATTGTGGATATTTAAAAATTGAGGGGTCAAAAAAGAAACTTGTTGCAAAGTTATACCAGTTTCCATGAAACTACGTTTGACTAAATTTTATTTGTCAATGTTAATTGTTGAATAACGAGCTTCCTAATGGTCGAGAAATTTTGACATCATTTTTATCATTCGGGACTCAACATCCTTAATTTTTAATTGTATTGACACAATTTGTACAAAATCGATGGTGAATATCGAGCTGCGAGGAGCAGCAGCAGCCACGGTGGTGACCGCATGAGAAGCAGGGAAGGGAACACGGTTCGAGGGAAAATATAGCACTTAGGAAAGTCGCATATATGGCCGAATAAGATACGAGAAGTTTGAGTTTGTTTTATTTTGTTGATTTTTGCACCGGAGGCCCCGAGGTGGATTCCCATAAGGCTGGAGCTTTGCGCAGAGTCGTGGCGACGCGAAGAGGAAAAGAAGAAGGAAAGGCTTCCAAGAGCGTGACCAACACAGCAAAAGCAATACTTGGCCAGCAGTTGGGCAACGTACACGTGGGCTTTTCTCTCTCCCTCCTTTTTTTATTCATTTCCATCTCTCTGCCTCGCTCTCTCTCTCTCTCACTCTCGTCACTGTCTATCCGAGTAGACAGCGTGGAGCAAAAGCCCCCTCGAGCAAAGTGAGTGCGTCTAATGAGGCAATAAATAAGTCGCGACCGGCCTAACCGGCCTCTCCACGCTTTTCGATTCGCAAAAGACAGAGGGCGAGTTGCCTCCCGAGCGCGAGAGACCGACAGAGACAAAGAATTGCCAAGCAAGACGTTCGTCTTCTTCTCTTATATACACTTTTGCCTCGCCCTCTCTGTTCTCTAGATTTTCGTTTCCATTCTTTCTCTTTCCTCGCATATAAATATACCGAGCCACACATATATAAATAAATAAATATATCGTCTATCAAAAATCGTTTTTATGTTGATACGTGCTCCTCCGGGGTGCATGCGAGCCCCGAGTGAGAAATATCCCATGGGATTTCCTCCTATCTCTCGAAAATCTTTTCCACTCGCGCCCAACGACCTTTTTTTTTTTATAAAAATAATTCCAGCCTCTCCGGACCTCGGAAAATAAAGTCTCGCCACTTTTTTATTGCGAGACTTTCCAATGGACTTTGGAGCAACGAATTATCCCGAATGCAAAAGTTTGACAGACAAATTTTCTTCGGGAATTAACAATTTCGTTTTTTTTGCCAATTTTTTTTTCAAAATTCATGAAAATCCATGGAAAATGGTTTTGCTCACATTTTTCTTCGAGGATTACCAACAAATGTGGGAAGAAAAATCGAAGGGAAAGGCTGACCCGGACTTTTGGCTTGCCCTGCGTCTGACAATTGCCGAACTCTTCTACTTGCTTTCTGACGCGTGCATATGACTTTTTTTTTAATTACCGAGTTCGTCACACGCAGGAGAATGATAAATTGTATGGAAATTTGTGTTGGAATGATTTTTAAGATTTCGGAAATTTGCTCGAGGTCAAAATAACGGGGGGAGGGTTTAGTGTTTTTGTGAAAATGTTAATCGCGAGCAAAATCGTTTTTTTCAACCCCTATTTGCAGGTCCATGGATCGCGACGGTTTTACCGTTGCGCTCCAGTACCAAAAGCTCTCTCGTTGCTTCTTTTATTAATTTTTAGAGACTCTTTTGCTCATGGGATGGTATTTTATATTGCGATGGATCATTAAGGTTGTTGCATTCCTGAGGACGGTCCCAGGGTGAAACGGCGCGTCGTGCACGAATGTATGTGCTGCTACGAGAGAAAAAAGAAAGAGGGAGAAAAAGAGAGAGCGAGAGAGAGAGAAAGGTCTCACTGGCATTCAACCGACGCAGAACTAATGATCTTAATTAACGTTTTGTAAAGACGAAGGTCGTACCTGAAGATTGTTTCTCTCGCAGCTTCCCTCTTTCTCTTTCGTTTCCTCTTCGCTTCGCCCTCTTTATCTCTCGACGTTTTTCTCTCAATCTTCGCGATATATATCTGTGTGTACGTACCAACATTTCTCAGGCTCTTGATCCTTCTCGCAGCTCTGCGTAGAGCCTGAAAATCTCGCAACTTTTAGAAAACTTTCGAGAACGATTTTCCACGACCTCGAGCTCGCGATATAATTTCCAGAGACTCCGAAAAATATGCCTCGTGATCCCCGAATCCTTTTTAGACTTTGAGAAATAAAAAAAAAAAATATTTCTGCTTGACGAATGATTCTAGGACCGTGGGCAGTCAAGTGGTGATGGATCCGATGCTCGTGTGCAAAAAGACCCGACGTTTGCGAGGCAAACTAGCCGAGATATGTCGAAACGAGCCTTCGCTTCTCAAAGAGATTTCCAAGGGGGTGCAGGTCGGCACGAGGGAGTGTCAGTATCAGTTCAGGAATCGCAGGTGGAATTGCACGACGGTACGACGATCTCTGAGAAAGATACTTTTGCGAGGTACGTAAAAAAAAAACAAAAAAAAAACTTTAACAATTAAAAATTCTCGCAAATGAAAAGTTTAACCCTCAGCCCATCGAGACGACTCAAAAAAAGTTAATAGTGAGCGAAAAAACACGTGGCTGCGTTTCGAGCGTCAACTAGTTACCCCAGCTCGGCCGCGCGATTGTTGCTCGTCACAGAAATTTTTTTTTAACACACTTTTTTAAACATTGGCGGATACTGTTATTTTTTTATCGATACTCGTACATGTTGTGCATACAATCCTAAAATTTCAGCCCTTAATATTGAAAAATGGCGGAGTGATAAATTTTTTCCTGAAAAAAATAATTTTTGCTGAATTTTGACGAGTTTTTTTAAGTTTTTAGAACGCCATCATTAAAATGGTCCTCATGGACGCTAAGGATTAATCAGGACGATAAAACTTGATCATTATTATTATTATTATTAATCCAGAGAAAGCACGAAGCCCTTTCGTCCAGCTCGTTCGTTTGTTTAGTTGTTTTGATGTTGGCACCCTCGTGTTGGTTGTTACATCGAATAGGATCGAATGGCACACTCGACAAGATTGGTAGGTGGGGATCGGTTCTCAGGCCCCCATAAAGACGACAATGTGCGATTATGGTTCATCGAAAGATCGTAAAGTCGCGGGCAACGTGGCACGTACTCTTACCCTTTTAACATTGGCTCTCACTCGTGTCCATTGGTAAACCCAGCGGGGACTCCTTTAGGAGCAGCGCAGGCGGTCAGCGCACAGCCTAGCCCGTGTACAGACCACCATAAATAATGTGCAAAAGCATTCGCCGGCGCGACCTCAGCCGTGTATGACGATATGGTGTTCGCCCTTACGCGATTCTCGTGCGCGCCTCCATTTCTCGCTCCCACTAAGTAAAGCGTTATACGACTCTTTCTTGTATATTTATTCTCCCCCCCCCCCTCCCTCTGCTGTTTCGTATTATCCACGGGGTTCGAGCTCGAAGGATGTATGAATGAGAGAGTCTTAATCGTAATAAAATGTTCCGGAGAGCTGAACAACTTTATTTTTGTAATAAGAATCTTTATTATTACTTTTATTATTATTATTATTTTATTAATAATTTATTTATTTTTTATTATTTATTTTTATTAATTTATTTTTATTGTTATTTTTATTATTTATTTTATTATTTATTAAATTATTAAATGATTAAAAATTTAAAAAATTAGTAAAATAAATTAATAAATTATTTATTTATTTATTTATTGAAATAAATAATAAATTATTGAAATAAAATTATTAAAATATAAATAATATAAAATTAAATTAAAGAAAATAATATAAAATTATTAAAATAAAATAAATTAATAAATTATTTATTAATTTATTAATATTTGTTAATAATTAATAAATTATTAAAATAAAATTATTAAAATATAAATAATATAAAATTAAATTAAAGAAAATAATATAAAATTATTAAAATAAAATAAATTAATAAATTATTTATTAATTTATTAATATTTGTTAATAATTAATAAATTATTAAAATAAAATTATTAAAATATAAATAATATAAAATTAAATTAAAGAAAATAATATAAAATTATTAAAATAAAATAAATTAATAAATTATTTATTAATTTATTAATATTTGTTAATAATTAATAAATTATTAAAATAAAATTATTAAAATATAAATAATATAAAATTAAATTAAAGAAAATAATATAAAATTATTAAAATAAAATAAATTAATAAATTATTTATTAATTTATTAATATTTGTTAATAATTAATATTATTAAAATTTTTCATTATTTTTTGGACTCTGGTCCACTGGAAACCTTCTAGAAGCCTCCGAACATTTATATCGTCCCTGCGTTTATCGATGGATGCGAAATACAATGAAGGGCGATTGGTTAATCGTTTGAAATAATTCGCATCGATTTTGGCATCGCGATCTATCCAGTTTCAATGTGAAATCCCAAAAGCGTGTTATCGAAAACTACGAGGAATTGGAAAGGTATAGGTGCGTGTACGTGTATCTCTCTATTTCGCAGTGCTGGTCTTGTCGCGTCATTTAGTTTTGGACGATGTCCGGGTCGCCCACGGTGAGCGAGGACAGCTCGCTTTGCGGGACGCCACGACGAAATATACGACTTTTCGGGGCCACCCGGTGGCCAAGAACGAACCAATGTAACGGAGAAACCCCAGTGGGGATCCTGGGAGAGCGCTCGCTCTTCTTCACCAAAACGAAAAGCTGTCCTCTTGCTACCGGGGGGAGAAGTTGCTGCGCGAAAGACCGGATCGGTAGGCCTTAATTTTACCGCACCTTTCCACTCGAGATCCACCTTTGCTATTTTTCCTTTCTCTCTACGGACTGATGCCTGCTCCCCGCCTCGTCCCCGCCGATTTTTTATCCAGCCATTTTGCTTTCTCCGCTGTCATTAGTTACTTTTTACAATTTACACCGCGTACAGTCTCGGGAATAAAAAAAATGAAAGATAAAAAGCGTGTGTCGACTCCCGCGTAGCTACCGAAGTAGGACGACCCTGTCAATTCCGAACGAGCTGTTCATCTCCCACAATGCGGAAAACATAATAAAGCCTCGGCGCGTATTCGCCACGCGGTAATAAGAAGTTTAAACGTTTTTTTGACGCGGAGGGGAAAAAAGATTTGAATACAAGGCAACTACTGACAAATGAGTCATTGATTTCCATCGGGCCAACAACTCTCGCACAAAGATCCATGATCGAGCGCGATGGTTCCGACACTTGGGCTACCAGCTCGAAAAACACACACACATGCCCAAACCAGCGAGATCAACATATAGAATGACATACACACCCGTGGCCTATCTTAATTCCGCGACTGACGTTTATTTGTCTGGCGACGTTTAATTTTTACGAGCGCTATCCTCGCGATAGGCTCAGGTAGCTCCCGCTGTGTGGTCCATCCAGTCCGAGTGATCGTCGACACACGCTCAACCGCGTGCTCTTTTCGTATAACATTCGTTCCAATCGTTTTCAGACTTGGAAAAGACGCGGCTCGGCTCTTGCTCGCGCGGCCTAAGTGTTGCTTCGTGTTGGTGACAACAAGAACGACTTTTGGTGTTGCTTCCACTTTATACCTCCTCGCCACCGTTATTCCAGAGGTTCGGAGGGTGCTAGTCGACGGATACCTCCTCCTTTTTTATTTTACAAAAGCGTCCCTTAATTAAGAACTCGAGTTGGACGAGCATCCACCATTTTCAGCAGCAAAGGGAAAGTTATCCCGATAAAATCCTCCCCCAAATTCAATACTGGTTTTCCAGGCGAAGCCTCCTCCTGAGAACACCATCAACGAAGAATTGGCCAACATCCTGAGAATCAAAAAAAAAAAAAACGAGATGATTGACGCGCATTTTAAAAACGCATGCATAATTTGAGGAAAAGTATTAGCCCGACTGGTGGCTCGAGTTGGTCGAAATAAAGAGAACGGTTTACGTGTAATAAAAAAAGGCACGACGACGGTGGTCTCTCTGCCAGGACTTTCAACCCTCTGCTCTCTTCATTTCGAAATCATGGAAAAAAAAGGCAGCCAACTGAAAGAGAGAGAGAGAGAGACAAAGCGTGCACTGAAAACTCGAGTTATCTGTAATAGGGCAGAGAGCAGGAGAGCTAAATGAAATCGCCACTAAATCGGGGCTAATTATTTGGCAGTAAATGCCGCCCGGTCTTTGAGGCGAAGCTCGTAAACGCTGCCACGCTAAACCAGTACGTACTCTACACATATAACCTGTATATATAGATTGGTATTTACACAGCCACATTTGAATGTATTTATAAAAGTATATGTGGCTCTTACTCCGATAGTAATCTTCAGGAATCACCAATAAACTCGATAACGTATTGGTATTATGGTAAACCCAACGAATCCCATTGGTTGATGAAATTAACTGGAATTCGTCCATGTGTTTACGGTCACCGCCCTCCAGGTCCGATTGAGACGCTCATTCAAACTATTCCCTCATTTTCATCAGGAATTTTTCACTCGATCGAACCTTTTTCCCATAAGCTCCTGGACATTTAATCGTAAGAGCCACGTATCCCAAGATCTTCGTTCCAGAGTCAAGCCTCACCTCACTCAATACATATATTTGGCACCGGAAATTAATTTACAATTTGTCGCAATGAGCGATGCTCGCTTGTCAGTATTGTTGACTTCTGAATATCGAGACCGAACGCGCATTCATTGAGGGATGAGAGCAAGCTTGTACTACCATTTGTACTCGTTCAACATTGACGACAGCTCGCCCCAGGCGACGTTTTAGTCCACCGTTCCTCGCTCCCTCGCTCTTCTTATTCTTTGTCTCTCTTTATGTCTTTCTCGAAGCCTCTTACTTTCTCTTTTGCTCTGTCACTCACTCTCGGGCTTTGATGGCTGCTATATATCCTGGGACAAGCAGCAGCCCTGTATACCATCCGGACAATCTTACACCGGGAGTCTGACAGGGCACTTGTCAATCCTCGTCACGATCACCCAAGGAGGGCACCTCTTCGCGCTCGGTGAAGGCCACATTACGACATCCCTTCGCGGTTAACAACTTGTCGCACGATATTACCAAGGCTTTGCGCAAAATATTATTGGCACCCTGCCATCTTTTCAAACCTCCAGTCCTACTACATTTTCATTCTCAAGTTTCCATGTACTACGCAGCCTGGAGCAGCCACACCGTGACTAAATCTATACGCGAGTCGTTCAAGACGAAAAGCTTCTGCTTTGGTTATACGCGCCCACCTTTTGGGACGCGCTCTGCCTCAAAAGAAAGAGACGCAGGGAGCCTCGCCAACCGTTCGCTCAATTCATTCCTCTGTTTCGTCCTCTCGCTTTCCTTCCTTCCTTCCTTCCTTCCTTCCTGCCATCCTCTCGCTTGCTGTCTGTCTCCTCGAGGTGATGCTCGCACCTCCGCCTGGCTCAAAACTTCACATGATTTATTTATGACCCGTCGACGCTCCTTCAGACATTCCAGCGGGGATTCTTTCACTAGGCGCATCCGAAATTAGGCTGCTACTGCATACAGAAGCAATAACAGCATCAACAGCAACAACATCCAAAACCGTTCGACTTAAAAAAAAGGCATTTTCGGGATGAAGCTTCCAGCTTCCAGGTTTAAATCTCGAGGTACTCGGGCCAACCGGTCCTCTCTCCTGTCCTTTACACAATGAGGACTCCATGAGCATCGATTATTAACCTTCCCCCCTGTGCCGCGTGTCATCTCGTTTACGAACACCTCCTCACGCGGCACCTCAATTTTCTTTTGCACTTTGCTCATCACACTTTCGCTCACACCCGCCTTTCATTTATCAACGTTGAAAACCAGTCTCCGCATCGACTCCTGTTCGCTATACAACTTGCTCCTCAAGGCCACGTCCCGAAGCTGCAACCTCACTAACATTTTTCCTTCCTTCCATTTTCTCCGCGGTTTTTGGAAAATGCTGACCGATTTACATGTCCGAACGAGTCCCATCATCCGCGGTTTTTGGAAAATGCTGACCGATTTACATGTCCGAACGAGTCCCATCACTAGCATGACGACCCGTTTTCCTCAGTTGCCTCAATTTAATCTCTTCCAACGATGTTCTTAAGAAAAAGGACCAAAAAAACAATTTCTCTCGCTGCGTGAATAATTCGCTCAGTAAAAACGTTTTTTTTTCTTCCTTTTTTCAAATAAAACGAGGAAAAGACTTTCTCGAATTATTATCGATCGAGGAATTTTCGTTTGAATGGGAAAAAATAAAGAAATCGTTGATCCAAGTCGCGCAAGTTGTAATTCGATCGTAAACTCTCGCGGTATTGAAAACTGACGGTGAAACACGCTGTACCCCGAGTGCGAGTATAATCGCGGCTGCTGGCGAGTCCTTCGCCCAAAGGGGAATTGACAACGGCAAACAGTTTAGTGTCCCGTACGTTTATTGTATCGGTCCTGCTCTTCTCTCCTCCTCCTCCTCCTCCTCGTGGCTCCCGTACATTTAAAGTTGCTCCTTGCACAGCACTTGGTCCGCAGCAGCGTCTGTTCCGCAGGAGGTTGCGGCCGGTTTTGCAAATGCACACAAAGAAAAGAATGAAATAAAGCGAGAGCCTGAGACAGATCTGTTACTCCGCTAGACTTTGCTCTCGGTTAGCATTGACATTTGAATGCTCGTGTGTACTTTCTCAAGCGGGAATCCTCGTCGTTGTCGTCGTCCTCGTCCTCATCCACGTCCTCGCGCGACGTCGTTGGCTTGTACTTTCTTGTCTCCTGGCTCGCGACGTTGCTGCTGGGCCAACGCTCAAAAGCGGAAACAGGAAGAATCGTCGCGACTAAACTCAAATTTCTCGGAGCGTAAAAAAAAATGGAAACATTTTCACGTTTATAAATGTTTGACTGTAACAAAATATCGTTCGGTACCGAAGGAAATTGGCGCGCGCACATCACGTGAACCAGTCGAACCGCATCGAGGCTCTTTCCGTATCTTTTCGACTCTCTTTTCTTTCTCTTACTCCTTCCCGTGAATTGAATGTTCCTGAGCGCGTTATTTACGGGTTCCCGTCAAGATTTATACGCCGCGTCTCACGCGAGCCAAAACTTCTTGTCTCTTCTCTCCCTTTTCTCGTATTCTTACGGACCCGCGCGATTCTCTTATATTTTTCTCGTTTTTTTCACTCTTTCACATTGATCTTTTGATTTGCACTCGGAGATACACGGAGAGAAAGTGAATCGATCTCAAAGTTTTCAATTATTCGTTGCTGCATCATTGTCCAAAGTTTGTCGACACTCGAGCGATTCGAAATGGTCGTTACGGGCGTTTCCACAATTCAGAGGATAAACGCAACATTCGGAAAAGTAAGCTCAACGATTTAACGAAGCAAACGCTGAGGATTCGTCCTCGAGGACGACGAGTAAGGTTGCTCCGCGTCTTTTTGCAAAAGATTGTACCTTGTTGGACGAGCGGGGGTGTCGCGGGGGTGTCACGGACGAAGATTAATGCCTGAACCGTAGACGTTACGGGCGGACGACGAGGAGAAGGACGAGGACGACGAAGACTGGACACGAGAGCGATGCACCCCGCAAGTACAAAACAAAACGGAAAAGGAGAAAGAGAGAGAATGCAGAAGCGCTTTTTTTTCCTCCCTTTTCTGGGACGAACGGTCGCGCGGTATCCCAGACAGATAGTTGTATATTTATACCCATCGTACAAAACTGAGGCAAGAAGAGACAGGAGGCGAAAAA
This sequence comes from Hyposoter didymator, assembly GCA_037952995.1. Taxonomy (NCBI): domain Eukaryota; kingdom Metazoa; phylum Arthropoda; class Insecta; order Hymenoptera; family Ichneumonidae; genus Hyposoter; species Hyposoter didymator. Next base: position 4,834,889 of record JBAJMU010000011.1, read on the forward strand.
CGAGGAAACAAACAAGACATGAAACGTGAAAGAAAGGAAATGATAAAGGAACGAAGGAATATAAAATAAGAGAAGGCGCGCAGGGCCATCGAAAGATTTGCTCTGGAAGCAGACAAGTATATAACAAAAAAAGGGCTATACCTTTGAAAGTCGAAAGCGAAAGCAAAATACCAGCAGAGCCCTCAAGTGGTAAGAAGCCTTAAAAACAAATCTCATTATGTTAAAACTTTTTTTTCTCCCATTTTTCTCTGCTGCTTGAAATTCGCTCCCAACGCCGAAAGATCTACGAGTCTGAATCGTAGAATATAAAAAAACAATAAAACACACAATGACGTATCGATTTTGTCAGCCGCGCAGGAAAAAAAAATGAAGATTGAAAAATAAATTGTTCGTTAAAAATGAGACGCTGGAAAAATGGCGCGCGGAAAATCGTTTCCCAACGAAAATATAAATGCTGCTCAGGCTGCTGCATCGATTTAAACGCTCCTGTAATTGATCGCCACTCGGAATTGCGATATAAGCGTGAAACCGATCGAATCGTTTGTAAAGCGGGACAACGCCGAGTATTCTACGACGTTCATGCTTTCTCTCTCTCTCTCTGCTGCCTTTCTAGTGACGCTGGATAAGCAAACTCCCAGATATACATATATCTCCCTGCACAGAGAACTGAAGCTTGCAGCAGCAGAGCGTGATAAATTTCGTGTCACGAAACAAATCACCGCGAAACAAATCGTGCTTTCCTACAGCACGAGTATATGCGCATCAATGAAGGGAGCATTTTGTATATACTCGACGATAGCATCTATCCCAGCAACGGCAAAAGAGACAGAAGCCCGCGCGCCGAGCAACAGGTGGACGTTATACAAACCGCACAAAGTGCAAATCGTAGTTGCTCCATTCGTTCCAAGAATTAAAAGCATTTTCATCCTTTCTTTATGTTATCGATGCCTTGCTTTTTGACACTCGCGTTACGAGAGTTTATTGGGTTGAAAAAAAAAGGATCGTTCTCGTGGTTGCGAAAACACACGAAGAGAAAAATCTGGTAACAATTATCGTGCTGTCGCCTGATCTTGATGTAAAAAACACGAAATGCAATATTTTTTGATGCATTTTGCAAAAATCGTGGGTTTTGATGAAAAAAATTATTATCTTGTTTAGAAAAAAATGTTTTTCGCAGCACAAAATTGAAAATATGTGACAACGAATTTTTCTGACAGTTGTCATCACGTTTGTTAGAAATTTCTATAAAAATGTGTCAAAAATTATCGTGCTGTCAACTGATCGTGATGTAAAAAACACGAAATGCCATATTTTTTGATGCATTTTGCAAAAATCGTGGGTTTTGATGAAAAAAATTATTATCTTGTGTAGAAAAAAATTTATTTCGCAGCACAAAATTTAAATATGTGACAACGAATTTTTCTGACAGTTGTCATCACGTTTATTAGAAATTCCCATAAAAATCTGTTAAAAATTATCTGTCACCTGATCTTGATGTAAAAAACACGAAATGCAATATTTATTGATGCATCTTGCAAAAATCGTGGGTTTTGATGAAAAAAATTATTATCTTGTTTAGAAAAAAATGTATTTCGCAGCAGAAAATTGAAAATATGTGACAACGAATTTTTCTGGCAGTTGTCATCACGTTTGTTAGAAATTCCTATAAAAATCTGTTAAAAATTATCTGTCACCTGATCTTGATGTAAAAAACACGAAATGCAATATTTATTGATGCATCTTGCAAAAATCGTGGGTTTTGATGAAAAAAATTATTATCTTGTTTAGAAAAAAATGTATTTCGCAGCAGAAAATTGAAAATATGTCACAACGAATTTTTCTGGCAGTTGTCATCACGTTTGTTAGAAATTCCTATAAAAATCTGTTAAAAATTATCTGTCACCTGATCTTGATGTAAAAAACACGAAATGCAATATTTATTGATGCATCTTACAAAAATCGTGGGTTTTGATGAAAAAAATTATTATCTTGTTTAGAAAAAAATTTATTTCGCAGCAGAAAATTGAAAATATGTGACAACGAATTATTCTGGCAGTTGCCATCACGTTTGTTAGAAATTCCTATAAAAATGTGTTACAAATTATCGTGCTGTCAACTGATCGTGATGTAAGAAACACGAAATGCAATATTTATTGATGCATTTTGCAAAAATCGTGGGTTTTGATGAAAAAAATTATTATCTTGTTTAGAAAAAAATTTATTTCGTAGCAGAAAATTGAAAATATGTGACAACGAATTTTTCTGGCAGTTCTCATCACGTTTGTTAGAAATTTCTATAAAAATGTGTTACAAATTATCATGCCGTCACCTGATCGTGATGTAAAAAACACGAAATGCAATATTTATTGATGCATTTTGCAAAAATCGTGGGTTTTGATGAAAAAAATTATTATCTTGTTTAGAAAAAAACGTATTTCGCAGCAGAAAATTGAAAATATTTTTTCTGATGCAGCGGGGTAAATTTTGACGTGCTCGCAGTCGTCATCGCGTTGATTAGAAAGCAGACGGTAATTTTTTCTCCAAGAAATCTCTATAAAAATAAAAAGATTTGTCTCTCTCCGTATAAATGCGAAGGAACGCGCGCGACAATGGTTGCTCGCGGTAGTTGCGGTCGCGTCACTCGGTACTGCAGGAGGAGGAGTGCGTTAACGTTGATCGGAGAAGATATAAATATTGTTTGTGAAACGGTGAATAAAATAAAAGGTTGAGATATCTCTCGGTAGGATTGAAAGTTAAAAGAGTAAATAAGATCACGCGGTGCGATCAGCTGAGAGAGTCGCATATCGGTAGAGAGAAGAGCTGCTGCTGATAAATCGGGGAATTGGATTCGCGAAGAGGCTAGAAGGAGGAGAGCCTGCTGCTCCTCTCGCTCTCTCTTCTCTCGTTTTAATTCCAGCTCTTGGATATTCCGTCGAGTGTCCCCGCACATCTGCTGCCGTTGGCGGTCTCCGTTGGTCGGATTTAGTCGCTGCTGGTAGAGAATCAGAAAGACGCGCGGTAGTGCGGAGGTTCCTCTCCGCTATATACCTGCGAGAAGCGGTAAGAGAAGCGCGCGGAGAGAAGAGAAGTCGAGCGAGTCTTGTCGAAGCTGCTGGGCTGCTGGGCATCGGGAGTAACACAGAACGACGATATCAAGATCCCTTGTATAAAACTATCGTATCGTTTAAATACGCACTGAAAGGTGAGGCGATGTATCAGAAGATACGCGGGCGGTGGCAGCCCATGGTCCGTCGGTCTGTCCGTCCATCGATCCGGGCCGAAGATATCCAGCCTGGAATCCATGGGAACCACCGAGAACCAGGCTTAACCCGTGCTCGCGCGCATGCCTCTTTCTCTCTTTGCTCACTCGAGTAGAAAGAGCTTACCCTCCGCGCGTATATAAAACCCCTTCCGTTAAAACCTGCGGATTCAACCACCGCGCGCGCGCGATACATTTGCGATCTCCTCCGCATAATATTCCTCCTTTTTCTTCTCATTTACGCTCGCGGTTCGCGACCGCGTCGATGTTGCATCAATTTTTTTATCTTTCAGCCTAAAAAACAAACAAAAACGCATGCAGTCGAAAAATTTCTTCTATTCGTCATACGCGCGAGCATTCAATCGCTCGTCCGCGAATTGCGCGTGTGAATTGGGCCTCCGGCTTGGCGTGCATCGCGTTTTCAATGCACGCGCGTACAAATACAGTAGATAAGTATCCTTCGCTTTCGTGCCAAGTTCAAGGCAATTGTTTTCATTGCTAGCGCACGCGGTGTGTGTTTTATCGAGATGTTGGCTGCTTCGGCCTTCGTTAACCGCCTTTCGAAATACCTCGGAGGTAGTTATCGTAATTGCGCTTCAATTGGCATTAATCTTGGCGATGTAAAGGAACACACTGACGCGGGACGCACTAAATCTCCCCGACGGATCCACGCACGTTTGTCTTTCTTCAGAAAAATCATCCGACATGAGTTTTCATCGCGCTCATGCCTTTTCATCCATATGAGGAAACCATTCGCGATCGCTCTATCGATCCAACACGCTCGGTCCTCTTGCCTTTTGCGCTCAAACTTCGCTCATCCATGCGCCGTACGAGTTGAGCGAGGTGCGCGCGGAAATATGTGTTGCTCGTCGCATAGGCACTTGTTGACGGACCTTCTCGAGACAAGCCGTCAAGCCAAGACTCGCGAACGCCATCCTCTCGTGCGCTGCTGCTCCATTCTTCCAGCCTCCGCCCTTCTTAATACCTGTGAGATTCTCGCGAGATTCTCGCTCATCCCCCTCATCCTCCTTCATCGCTTGCCTGCTCTCGCGCCCGGACATGCACGTATGTATTATTCCGTAATTGGTGCGGCATTCCAACGCCCGTGAGAGCGTTATGAGTTAATTCAACGTTCGATCGCGATGAGCAACGCAGCGTTCGCGGATTAAATTACCGCGCGCGAGTCTCCAATGCGCCGCTGTTTATTTAACGCGCGAGTTCCAAAATTGCCGCTGCGCGTGAGCAGCGGAGAAAAATTATTAAATTCGCCACGGACAATTGTTCTCCGCAGAACGAGCCCAATTCTTCGGGATATTGTCTGCGGAATGTTGAAAACTGCTGCGTATTTCGCGACAGCTATCGCGATGGATCTATCTTCCTAGAGCTAAATTTACAGCTTCTCGGCGATGCTTTCTTGCGCGCGATAATGATCGTAATTGGTAGCATTCACGGGTGACCGAGATCGCGCGCGCAGGGTTCGTCGGTTCTCTACGCTCGCGCGCGCGTAGAGATCTCGCTGTAGATCGTGTGCGTGAAGCAACAAAAATTGCACACATATTTTGCTCGATGGAAAATTTATAATGATCCTTGGAAAAATTCTTATTCGCGATTGTCTTGCTGCTAAAGATACCGCGCGCTTCTCGCTCTGTCAAAACTTCCATGTGTTTCTTCTTTTTCTTTACTTTTTGCTTATTCTTCTCCTTTTTTGGATCATTTTTCAGATACTCGAGAGACTGGATTTGTCAATGCCATCACCGCAGCTGGAGTTACGTACGCAGTCACGCGAGCCTGTACCATGGGCGATCTCGTCGAATGCTCCTGCGACAAAGTTACGGCAAGAGGTAAAACGATACGCATTCAATTATTTTTTTAAATTTTTACAAATGAGTCCAATTTTGAAAAATTCATATCTTCGGTAAAATTTAACGAAAAGGGTTCCAATTGGGCTCGTTCTTTTCGTTTTTTAATGCAGAATCACGTGAGCCTGGAAGAAATTTGCTTGGAGTAAAAAAATGAGTGAAAAACGTCGTTTTTGTGTTGAGGTTCTCGCAGGTTAACGATCATTGCGAAATTTTGGCTCGATCGCGATCGTTTTGTTTATTATTTCGTAAAAGAATCATTTGCCTTCGGATATTTGTGTCGTAATTGGATTTTCATAAATGACCCAAATTTTGAAAAATTCATATCTTCGGCAAAATTTAACGAAAAGGATTCGAATTAGGCTCGTTCTTTTCGTTTTTTAATGCAGAATCTCGTGAGCCTGGGAGAAATTTGCTTGGAGTAAAAAAATGAGTGAAAAACGTCGTTTTTGTATTGAGGTTCTCGCGGGTTAACGATCATTGTGAAATTTTGGCTCGATCGCGATCGTTTTGTTTATTATTTCGTAAAAGAATCATTGGCCTTCGGATATTTGTGCGTAATTGGATTTTCATACAATTCAAATTTTGAAAAATTCATATCTTCGGTAAAATTTAACGAAAAGGATTCGAATTGGGCTCGTTCTTTTCGTTTTTTAATGCAGAATCACGTGAGCCTGGGAGAAATTTGCTTGGAGTAAAAAAATGAGTGAAAAACGTCGTTTTTGTGTTGAGGTTCTCGCAGGTTAACGATCATTGCGAAATTTTGGCTCGATCGCGATCGTTTTGTTTATTATTTCGTAAAAGAATCATTTGCCTTCGGATATTTGTGTCGTAATTGGATTTTCATAAATGACCCAAATTTTGAAAAATTCATATCTTCGGTAAAATTTAACGAAAAGGATTCGAATTAGGCTCGTTCTTTTCGTTTTTTAATGCAGAATCTCGTGAGCCTGGGAGAAATTTGCTTGGAGTAAAAAAATGAGTGAAAAACGTCGTTTTTGTGTTGAGGTTCTCGCAGGTTAACGATCGCTACGAAATTTTGGCTCGATCGCGATCGTTTTGTTTATTATTTCGTAAAAAAATCATTTGCCTTCGGATATTTGTGTCGTAATTGGATTTTTATAAATCACCCAAATTTTGAAAAATTCATATCTTCGGTAAAATTTAACGAAAAGGGTTCCAATTGGGCTCGTTCTTTTCGTTTTTTAATGCAGAATCACGTGAGCCTGGGAGAAATTAGCTTGGAGTAAAAAAATGAGGGAAATCGTTACGAAATTTTGGCTCGATCGCGATTGTTTTGTTTGTTATTTCCCAAAAGAATCATTGGCGTTCGGATATTTGTGTCGTAATTGGAGTTTTTGAAAAATCTCAGGTCGAAAAAATGGCGCACAGACGTCGGTCGACAACATGATGAAAAATAAGAACGTCCCGATCGACGGGGATTGGGAATGGGGCGGTTGCGGCGACAATGTTAATTTTGGGTATAAAAAATCTCGAGAATTCATGGACGCGCCTTACAGAAAGAGAAGCGACATAAAGACGCTGGTAAAGCTGCACAACAACGACGCCGGGCGTCTGGTGAGTGCAAAAACAATAAAAAAACAATTTTCTCGCGTTTTTTTAATTTTTTTTCTTTTCATTGCGATTATAAATAATTCGATCGGTTTTGCGCAATTGTTCAGGCAGTACGAAACTTCATGAGGACCGATTGCAAGTGCCACGGTCTCTCGGGATCCTGCACCGTCCGAACTTGCTGGCGGAAAATGCCCTCGTTTCGCGAGATCGGTAACCACCTCAAAGATTCGTTCGACGGTGCAGCAAAGGTCATTCCCAGTAACGATGGCCACAAGTTTATAACGGAAGGTCTAACGATCAAACCCCCTGGTCGTTACGATCTCGTCTACACCGAGGACTCGCCCGATTTCTGCAAAACAAATCGCAAGACTGGCTCCCTCGGCACTCAAGGCAGACAATGCAACTCCACGAGCCCGGGGGTCGAAGGCTGCGAATTACTCTGCTGCGGACGTGGCTACGACACTAAAATAGTCAAAGAAAAAGTCAATTGCCAGTGCAGATTCCGATGGTGTTGCGAAGTCACTTGCAACACGTGTCTCGTCAAACGATCCGTCAACACTTGTCGCTAATCATCATCCTAATCGCGCCTCAAAGTAACAATCGTATCGTCCTCCATTCCCAGCATTCCAGAGTCTTCATTTTTTTATTTTTCAGCTCCAATAATCCGTAATGCCTTTCGACAACTCTCCTGTCTCTTCCTACAATCCTCGTCGATTTATTTGTAAACTTGTCTCGCCAGAAAGTGTCTCGAACGTTTAGACGATCGTCGTGAATGTTTCCGACGTCGTGGCTGGCCGGATTTTCCTACGAGTGCGTATAGGGTCAACGTGACCCAAGGCGTTGCGTTCAAATCGTCGAATTCCGGTAAATCTCAACTTTTCTTTATTTTTTTCGTAGAAACATTTTTTGTAATAAATTGTCAATTTTTTATGACCTTGAATTTTGTTTTCGTTGGAAAACGAAAATTAAATGATAAAAAAATCGTTGCCAACGATCGGTGACTGAAAATTGCTGGGGTCAAATTGACCCAGTGTGTACTCCAACGGTCTAATCGAGCGCCAAGCATATTTCTCGATGCTCGGACGTCGAGAAATGGGAAATTTTCGTTCCTGGTACAGAAAAAACGGAGATGATTTTTTTTCGGGTCAAAATGACCCAGTATGCACTCGAACCGCTAATTTTGATAAATTCCTCACGAATCTCTCGTAATGACATTAATTATTGTTGTTCTCCTCTTTGTTATCGTTGTTTTTTGTTAAAATGTTATTGCAGACTGGAGGAAATGATAAACATCGAAACTTTGTCAACCCACAACGCTTTTTTTTCCTCCACAATATTCTCCCCTCGTCTCATTACGTTTCACATTAATTCTAAGCTAGATTTATAATCATCAAAGTTTCACACTTTCTTCTGTACATAAAAATCTCGATCCTTTTATTTTTACCTGCTCTGTATTTTTCTCCATGTGATATTTAGCATTATTTCGTGTTTGCTTGTGATCTCGAAAGTAAAAGGTCCACTTGGAATATCAATAAAATAGAATAAACAAACGAAAAGTGTGAAATTATTTATTTTATGCAAATTCCGCATCATTATTCGTCGAAAAAAAAAAAAACTTCGATTCGATCGGCAATTTTATTTTTCCCAGGGCTCCAACACGAACGTCCCGAAATTTAGTTGCACACTCTCGTCCACAGCGAAGCTCGGATCTGCAGAAAAAATTCCAAGCTTGATAAATGATGGAAAAAAATAAAAATGAAAATTTTTTGTTGATTTTTTTACAGCCTCACGAAATTTCCTCATTCAGGCGTTAAATGAGCCCTCTCCAAATGTATTCGACACGATGTTTCCTCCATGTAAGAAAGCCATAAGAAAGAGCTTTTTCTCAAGCTCATAAAACCGTGAGACATTCTTCTCATCGGCTATAAATATGTCCGCGTACGATTAACGTTAGAAAAATGGAAATGAAAAAAAAAAATGTTGAAAATTAGATGAATATCTGTTGAATCCATTTGGTTATTTATTTATTTGTTTAGACTTTTTATTACACGAGGGAGCTATCGAATTACAAGCTTTTACCGTCAATTTAAATTTATGTTGAAACCTTTATAAATTGTCTTCGTAAATAAATATCTATATAGACACTATCTTTACACGTATACGCCACAAGTTAAGTGACGACGCGAGAAATAATAAAAAACGGTTATAAAGGAACTCTTGTCTACATCTCCTATAAAATAGTTTTACGACGAGCGAGGAATTTCGCGTCATCATAAAGCAGCTCGTACGCGCGCTTACCACGCATCACTTTTTCTTTCCCCCTTTCCTTCCTGCTCGCGGTCTCGTCCTCCTCCCCATGGCTCCACATCCTTTTCTTCTTCTCTTCCTCTCGCACATCTTTTCCTCTCATTTTTTACCCTTTCTATGCTTTCTTCTCGCTGCAGCGATGGAGCTCGCATCGATCAGCCATAAAATCAGCTACAGCTTTTCATTTTTATTTTCTCTTTTACGAGTGCGATTTTAATTTTATCTGAAAATATGTGAAAATTTCAACCAGAGGCTGAAATTTTTTCTTCTCAATTGAAAAAAAAGCAAAAAAATAGAAATCCTTAAGGATGATGAAAAATAACAGAAAGATATTGAAATATACGAGTGCGATTTAAATTTTATCTGAAAAAACGTGAAAATTGTGACCAGAGGCTGAAATTTTTTCTTCTGAATTGAAAAAAAAGCAAAAAAAATAGAAATCTTTAAGGATGTTGAAAAATAACGCAAAGATATTGGAAAATACGAGTGTGATTTAAATTTTATCTAAAAAAACGTGAAAATTGGGACCGGAGGCTGAAATTTTTTTTCTCAATTGAAAAAAAAGCAAAAAAATTAGAAATCCTTAAGGATGATGAAAAATAACAAGAGGATATTAAAAAATACGAGTGCGATTTAAATTTTATCTGGAAAAACGTGAAAATTTTGACCGGAGGCTGGAATTTTTTTTTTTCAATTGAAAAAGGAGCAAAAAAATGGAAATCCTTAAGGATGATGAAAAATAACAAGAGGATATTGAAAAATACGAGTGCGATTTAAATTTTATCTGAAAAAACGTGAAAATTGTGACCGGAGGCTGAAATTTTTTTTTCTCAATTGAAAAAAAAAGCAAAAAAATTAGAAATCCTTAAGGATGTTGAAAAATAACGCAAAGATATTGAAAAATACGAGTGCGATTTAAATTTTATCAGAAAAAACGTGAAAATTGTGACCGGAGGCTGAAATTTTTTTTTTTAATTGAAAAAGGAGCAAAAAAAATAGAAATCCTTAAGGATGTTGAAAAATAACGCAAAGATATTGAAAAATACGAGTGCGAGTTTTATTTTATCGAGAAAAATGTGAAAATCGTGACCGAGGGATGAAATTTTTTTTTTTCCAATTAAAAAAAAAAATGTAAGTCCGTGAGGATGAAAAATAACGCAAAGAGATGACGTGCTCGCGATCCGCGTCAAGGAAAGAGGCGTCCGCATTCTCCCAAGTAAAATGGCGACTCGCGGTTCGTTTCGTTGAGGGATCGGTTGGCCAAAGGTGAAAAAAAAGGAAGAGACAAAGGAGAAAAAAATATTGCTGATGAAGCCGTGGACGATGAAAGATGGAGAAGGCGAATTGCAGCGAAAAAGGTATGCGAGGCAACGTGTGGAGTGGGAGAGGGGGGGGGGGNGGGGGGGGGGGTTGTCGAAAAAGAAGGGATGCTCTACTCTGCACTGGTACGTGCAATTAACCCCACTTCTCGCGATGACGTAGCTCCATTAGCCCATGGCCAAGAGATTGGTCTGTTACGTTTCGGCTGGGTGGTCCATGATAATTTGGGGTTACCGAAAATCGGTGGACTCCCTTCGTTATATACGCGCGGACGAGTTCTCGTCGATACTAAAGAAAAAATGGCCCCCGCGATCGATCCAATCGTGTGCAAAACTGACCCAACGAAAATTTGCCAAATCCCGAACCGCCGACTGAATTTTAATAAACAGAACTAATTCCGAGCCACATTTGCCTGACATCGAGCAATTCTATCAAAAGTCGATCGCTCGAAATTGAATTTTTCTAAATTACCTGAAAAAATTAAAAAAAAACCCGAAAATTATCGTTAACCGCGATGACCTTGAACATAAAAATCAATTTTTTTCAATAATATTTTCTTTCCAAACGCGCCCATGACGAATTCCCTGCCAAAAAGTTCGGCCAAGTGGTTATCGAGATGAAATCGAAAAATGCACGAAATCGAAATGAAAAATATTTGAATAAACGCTGATTTTTTGTCAAGCTGCACATGTCAGCCACCATGTCCCTCTGCATCTTTACGTATATATGTGTGTCTCTGTGTGTGTGTCTGTTTGAGCCGAAGATATTAAGACGCCGGAGGTGGTCGTTCGCGCTCGCCGTATTCGCGTATATAGCCCTTGCTCCTTTGCCGCTACATTCTCTCACCGCGTTGGCCCGGGGGGGCCCCCTGCTACGCCGATATTAATTAAACGATCCCATAAGAGTCGACAAACTGGCCGTACGTTGCCAACTTTATTGCTCGTCCCCGCCAAAGATGTTAAAATGTTCCAATCTTAATTAGGTAGGTGTTTACAGGAGAATAATTCCCAGCCGCGCGCGTTGCTCCTTTTTTCGTGTATTTAATGTATGCACAAATATTTTTATAAATATAGCCACATAATGATGTATATGTGTGTGTGTATATGTATAGAAAACATGGATGCATGTTGTCGCTTTCCACGAGAGTATACAGAAATGCGATTTGGATCCTGCTGCTGCTGCTCCTGCTGCTGCTGCCTCTTTTTATTTATATTCCAATAACGATATACCGCCAAACTCTCGGCCACCGGCAGCGACGAAAAAATTCACTGGCTCTCGCATCCCCGCATCGTCATTAATCCAATCTTCTTCTCCTCTCAGCTCCTCTCCTCTCTCGTTGCCTGATCTTGCTCCTCAATTCGTGGAAATAATTATCGTCGCACACAATACAATTGATTTCATTTTCATTCGTAATTTCCATATTTATTATTCCTGGGAATTAGGCACAACGGATATACCTGCTGCGACGAGGCGTTGAAGGGAAAATAATCGATGCCAGATTATTTATGAACGTCCGCGAGCAGGCATTCGAACGATTTTAATGGAAATCGTATTTAGGACTCATTTTTTTATGTCATTTCGACAATTTTCCTGGAAAATCAAAAGGAAGTACAGACTCGTACACAATATCTTAGAAAAATTTGAAAAATTTAAGCGGCTAGACGATTTTTCGAAAAACTCAGATTTTCGTAAATTTTGAAAAATCGTAACATTTAAACCGGTCGACCGATATTTTCCCAATTCAATACGAACCTTCCTATTATGATGCTCTATACATAAAAAAATAATTATCAATAAATCTTGAAATTTGCGCAAGTTACAACGGTGACAGATTTTTTTGAAAATTTAAAAATGCCAGAAAATTCGTATTTTTCTAGCAATTCCAACAAAAATCTCAGAGAATCAAGAGATTGTGTGGATCAACATCTGTGCGAAACGGGAGCCCTGTAGCTCAAACCGTTCTCGAGTTATAAACGTTTGAATTTTACAGTCCCAGAACATACACACACACACACATCCGGACATTTATTCTTCATACGATTTTTCGATGTTTTGGGACATTTTAAGAAAATTGACATTGAAAAAAAAAATCCCCGTCACACAGCTTCCTTTCATGAGGAAGCAATTAACACACTTTCGTCTTCGAGACACTTTCAATTCGTCATCACAAACGAATAAAACGTTTTTCCACGAATTTCAATTTATTGATACAATAATAACGTCCTATGAGCAAATTACTGAATAAACAAATTTCCTTCTATATTAAGCAACGTTCGTGACATAGAAATCTTCTGGTAAGTTTAACTCTCGCGTTCACGTGGCTCGCAGGGGCCGGGGGGACGTTGAATAATCTATAGAATCCGTGTGCTCGCTGCTCGACGTTTATATTTCTTGGGTCTCTGGGATATAGCTTCATTCCGAGCTCAGGACTCGCCCGATTTACTTTTATTAATAAACTTCTTTTAAAACCTGTTAACACGTGTGCTCGCCAAAGAGAGATGTTCGGGTTGTTTTCTTTTATAAGAAAAAAAAAAAAAAAAAAAANAAAAAAAACATTTTATCTCTTAATTTTCTCTCGAGGATGTTTCCTCGGTCCATCGCCCCACCGGCTGGATTTATGGCCTCGGTTTTATAAGCAGAAATGACGCGATTACATTATTCCAAGGAAATACTTTTTCCTGCGCGAGAAACAAATCAACGAATCGCGAACGATGTTGATTTTTCGAAGATTTTAATGTCAACGAAGCAAAAGCACGTGGAATTCTCCTGCGCAACAGTTTGCATTCGCGTTCTCCAACGTTTCTCGATGCTGCAAGCCTTTGCATGCTTGCAGTCGCGTCCACCCACGCCATCATCGCGAACACGGATCGCTGTGAACAGAGTTCCACTGGCNGTTTTATAAGCAGAAATGACGCGATTACATTATCCCAAGGAAATACTTTTTCCTGCGAGAAACAAATCGCATCGAATCGCGAACGACGATGATTTTTCGAAGATTTTAATGTCAACGAAGCAAAAGCACGTGGAATTCTCCTGCGCAACAGTTTGCATTCGCGTTCTCCAACGTTTCTCGATGCTGCAAGCCTTTGCATGCTTGCAGTCGCGTCCACCCACGCCATCATCGCGAACACGGATCGCTGCGAACAGAGTTCCACTGGCTCGGCAAGTGAACCTCCCAAGAAGCGGAGCGAATATTATCACGACGCGATCCGATTTTTTGACTTTTCGAATGATTACTCGTTGAAATTTTTCTCCCTCCAGGTAAAATGTCGAATTTTGTGGGAATTAAAAAAAAAATGCATGAAAAATTGTGATTTTTGAAAAATTGTTAACCGATGAATGAAAAATTGGCGGGCGACAAGGTTCGACGATCTCGAGCGCGCGAATACATCTCGTGGCGGAGGCTAAATAAGCCGTTAGTTAGTCAGGGCAATTAGCACCGTGTTCGTCGACGCTGTGACGGGTTTTGCTGATGCGCGCGCGCGCGCGTGCGAGCGAGGCTCAGGATCGAGACACGGGGCATCAGAAAGAGAAAGAGATCTGGAAGAAAATATAAATACGAGAGAATCGAAGATAAGGAGAGAAAAAGGGAGGCAACTAAAAAAAAAAACGAGGAGCGAGAGACGCGATGCTGCTGCGAGCAGACTCGGGCGCGATCGCAACGTGCGCGAGCAGCAGCGAATACCTTTGAGTCTTTGCGAGGACCGTTAAACGATCCGTCAATAGCCGCGCGATGAGGTTTGCCCACGCGACCAGCAGCACAGTCGCTATCGCTTCTTATTTCTTTCCACGCGTGCGTAACGATACGCAATTTTCTCTCCGCGATGCGCTACGTGTCCGTAGTCCCTCGAATGCTCGCGAATGCGAGAAATTTACGAAAATAAATCCGCCAAAGTCTCAGAACGAATGCGACGAACGCGAATAATTTTTAGCCTCGAAAAAAAATCGATATCTCGAAAAATCTCATCACGATCGATCGCTAATTACGAAAACGCCCGCGACCAAAAATAACTCAATCGCTTCAGCTAATTTGGGTCTGCGCGGAACGAAAATTTTTAAAGCTTCGTATATATTTATCGAAGCAGCAAATCTGACACGAATGGTGACGAAAGTGAAAGGGTGCGAGAAACAGGCAAGAGCAACAGCAGCACCAAGATCCGAGGGCCAACGCGCCGCAGCACAGAGGGATGAGGAGGATGTTCGCCACGGCGCAGAAGCATATATCCAGCGGCAGTGAGATTACCGGTGTGGTTGGCTTCCACAAAGAGAACTCTTGCTCGAGGGGGAGGCAGCTACAATAAAATATCAATTTCGATAATGGAGGGCCGAGAGGGTAGAGATGGAAGCGATTTTAACGCCTCGCGCTTACCTCGAGAACAGCCGCGCGGCCTTGCCGCAGCAGCAGAGAGCGAGCGAGAGCGCGAGAGACACCGCAACGCGCGGACGGACTTCTCTCGTAATTACGTAGCTCGCCGAACGCGGCGGTGGGTCCCACGGCGAGAGAGAGAGAGAGAGACTTCGAAAGAGAACTCTCTAGTGTACTACAAGGGGGTCCCCACGAGCATCAGCAGCTTCGAGCCTCCGCAACGTGTATCACTAAATCCCTGCCCATTTTCTTCCAGCGCAACTTCTTTACATTCTTTTCTCGATATTTATCTTTTATATTTATCCGGCGATTATTGTAGCGACTAATTTAAAGAGAAAAAGGTAAACGTTATCCCAGCCTCTCTCGCGATAGATCGCGCGTACACAGAAACTGAATCGGTCTGCTCGTGTGTCTCGAACAGTCCCGCGAGCGGAGAACGTAAACGCGACGACAATGATTCCACGCGAGAAAGAGAGCGAGCGAGAGAGGCGGATACGGATCTGACGATTCGATGAAGAGCGATCGTTCACGGTGGTCCGGATGGAATCATTCGGTAATCACCGATTCACCGCCAACGACTCACTTCTCTCCGTTGGGCGCGTGACAAGCAACTTTCTCGCGCTCCCTGCTGTATATATAGTCGCGAGCCTCGCGCATTAAGCTGCAGCTTAATGTTCCGAACAACTGTTCCGCGCCGTACGCTCCAAAAAACCCTCGCCGAATGATACTTAATAAACTCGATCGTTTTATAAAAATTATTCGTGCCTTTTACCAAAATATTCCGCCGTCGTTTCCGGTTCGTATTTTTTGAGATTTCGGGCTTTTTTAAATTTTTACATTTCCATACGATCCACGTGCTCGTAACCTCGTCCGTTCACCCGTATCGCTTTCGATTTTGTTTCTAGAAAAAAATTTATTCACTATTTTCGAGAAAAAAATAAAAAAATAAAAAATTCGACCCCCTGACGCCGAGCTACGCGCGACTGCCACCCCGAGTGGATAAAATCTTACGCGTGTAATGTTTTCACAAGATAATTCACATCTTCCTTTCATCGTTGTTCATTAGCATTAATCATGAGACTCCGAGACGCGCGCGCACGCGGCAAGACGTTATATTCCCCGCGCGTACAGCAGCTGCATATTGAGAAAACGACGACAGGAAGCACCATGGCGAGAACTATCAATTCTCGTTTACGATTATTCGCGCTCCTTCCGTTTTTCAAATATTCACCATATGCAGCGCTCGGATACAGAGGATTTGGAATGTATGAGGCTATACACGAAGCTCTTGGTATAGAGGCCCAAGCCTGATGCTCGAGCAGCTCCGGAATGACGAAAGCAATCTATCCCATTTTTCTCAAAGGATCTCTTCACCTTTTGCCTCGCGGATACCCGCGGAGCCTCGCTATCGCCTCGCAAGACCATTCAAGCTTCATAATAAAATTTAACACAATTGAGCATCATTACGAGAAACGATCCAATTCATTTGGACGATTAAAAATTCGACGTACGCACTGGAAAAGGAATTTTGTTAAAAATCGTCGATATTTTGTTGAAAACGGTAAACTAAATATTTTTTTTATAATTTCTAAATTATTTTCGTAATTCTGACAGAATATTCGGTTCCCAACGGAACCGCCAGCAAAATTAACGATTGGGATGACAAAAATTAGCTCACCGAAGAGACTTTCTCGAATATTTCTTGCTGCGATGACATTTTTGGGATTATTTTAAAAAACGTTTAGTCGAACGCACACTGGGAATGAAATTTTGTTAAAAATCGTCGATATTTTGTTGAATACGATAAACTAAATATTTGTTTTTTGTCATTTCAAAATTTTCGTTATTTTGGCAGTAAATTTGGTTTCTAACGGAATCGTCAGCGAAATTTACGAGTGGAACGACAAAAATTTGCTTCCGAAGAGACTTTCTAAAATATTTCTTGCTAAATCGTCGAAATTTTGTTGAATTCGTTAAACTAAATATTCATTTTTTATAATTTCAACATTTTCGTTATTTCGGCAGCAAATTTGGTTTCTATCGGAATTGTCAGCGAAATTTACGAGTGGAACGACAAAAATTTGCTTCCGAGGAGACTTTCTAAAATATTTCTTGCTAAATCGTCGAAATTTTGTTGAATTCCTTAAACTAAATATTCATTTTTTATAATTTCAAAATTTTCGTTATTTTGGCAGCAAATTTGGTTTCTAACGGAATCGTCAGCGAAATTTACGAGTGGAGCGACAAAAATTTGCTTCCCAAGAGACTTTCTAAAATATTTCTTGCTGCAACGACACAATTTTTGGAATTATTCAAAAAAAAAAAACGTTTAGTCGAACGTATCGAACGAAATATCCATATTTTTTAACGAAATTTAGTTTTCCATGCATTAATAAAATTCCAGCAATATCGCTGGCTCCATTTTCGTGAGATATCAATAAGAATCAAGGAGAATTATGGGGAAAGGGATTAATCTCTACCGCGTGCTAATTAAACTCTGTCTCACTGTTTTATCGCGGACACTAAGTGATACTAAACTCTTGGGCGGAAAGAGAGACACGTGAATAATAGCGAACAAGCCGACGGAAGAATGAGTCACGTCCACCGTTCGCCAGGTGGTCGTATCTCTCGGCGAAGAATACTTTACCCACCTGGGCGAGCCTTTGCTCCATTCGCTGCAGCATCTTCCTGCTCCTGCTCCTTTCACGCTGTCGCCTTGATCCTTGGGTTACGGAAAACTCGCTTAACGAACGATGCGACACGAAAAAAAATTCTCGTGTCGATTGAAAAACCCCACGCGACGTTCGTGGCTGAAAAATCGAAAGAAAAATGAATTATTTCGAGCAGGAAATCAAGGAAAACGCAAAGTGCGGCAAAATGCTCTACGGCAGAGCTCAGCTGCTGCGCAGACGCTCTTTCCTCGCTCTCGCGGTGAATATCAGTGGCCAGCATCACCAGCCAACTCGACGGGACCATCTCAGCGAGCCAGAGGCTTTTGCGATCGAGTTGCTGCGGCTGAATGAGCACGATTTGCTCTTAACACGATAAAACGCTAAATCGTTAATTACCGCGTGCTCGCAGCTCGACCGCCAGCGCGTTTCTCGCGCGCGGGGTAGTCTCTCGGGAGCAGACTCACTGCGAGAGTTGGCGATCGCGCCGAGGAGGTTCTCTCCCTCGGATCGTCGCGAGCTTTCTGCATCGAGAGATTCTCTTTCGATGTTGGGCGACCCACCGGAATTCTCGCAATTCGCGTTACGCGTCTCTTGTGCTCTCAGCTTTTCCTTTCGCGCTATCTGAGCGCTCGCCTTCTCACGGATAAGCAGCATCCACGGCCGCGCGCACCATTTCGCCAGCCGCACAAATTATACTTTTTGCCTAATTCTTTAATTATCCTTCGTCCTTTATATAATAACAAGCTTTATCCTTCCCGGAGCGAAAAACGAAACGCGCACACGCGTTACAGTTCACTGAAAATTCAATTTTGTCAAAAAAAACTTCGATTTTTTCTTCAACACGGCAAACTATAAATATTTTTGCATAATTTCAAAATTTTCGTTATTTTTACAATATTTTTCATTCCTAACGCAACTTTCAGCGAAATTTACGATTGGAATGATAAAAATTCGCTTTTCGAACGAGACTTTCCAGAATATTTCTTGCCGCAATAACAAAATTTCTGCAATTTTTCAAAAAAACGTCAAGTCGAACGAATTCAACGAAATATCGATTTTTCCCAACGAAATTTTCTTCTCAATGTAATTAATTGAAATGAAGAAAAAAAATTAAGTAGATCGATACGATTTAGCGAGGGAAAGACGCGGAACACGTGCGTTTCCATTTAACTCGGGCAATTTTTTTCCCAGCTCCATCAAAGAGCACAAGCATCTGGAGAAAAATTTAAAGACCGCGTCATTCACCTCGCCGAGCAGGACTTGTGTCCGTGGCGAGCACAATAATTAGCCGCAGAAAAAATTTGGTCAAACAAAAAATATAATAATAATAAGCTGATGAAAAAAACGAGTCCGCGATGAGGCAGAGGATGCGGAGGGAAAGAACTTATGGTCCGTGAGGAACACGCGGTGGAACATGGTTCGTAGGATAGTCCTTTCGCGTTCCCACAGTCCTGAAGGCGGATTCCAGAGAATCCGAACGTGGACTTTGCAGACGATGAGAGCACCCCGCGAAAGACAAAAAAAAACAACAGTCTCGAGAGTTGGCAAGAATTAATGTAGTGGGTGTATTAACACGAGAGTACAGTTATTGGCAGGGACACGAGTTTTCGAAAAGTTTATTTATCATCGAGCGACGAAATTGCAAAACGGAAATTTATCCTCGCAATCGATTTTTTTCCACCCCGATCGATGTTTCGTCAAACCGAACAATTTCCTCGATCCATATGGACGAACGTTACGGGAAAGAGGAATTTTGAAAATCTTCCTTCGTCGTGTCTCCTTCCGCGAGTTTGGGGCGGAGAATGGCCGAAATGTCGAGCGCGGAGAGTGAGCGAAAAAAAAAAACGCAGGAGATTGCGGCGAAAAAAGGCAGAACGTCAGGTCGCAGCAGCAGGGGGAGGAAAAGAGAAAGGGTTAGGCGCGAGAGAGGGTTCTGAAGAAGGGATCGAGCAACGGTAGAGAATCTTATAACATGCCTAAACACCGATAATTCGACGGTGTGGTCGGTCGCATCTGAGGATGTTCGTTCCCACGCGCGCTCTTAACATCCGACCTATGCGCGATCGTTTCTTTCTCACTTTTTCGTGTTTTTCTGAGCCTCCTCCTCGCGGGTAAATATCTCTTCTCTCTCTTTGCCCTTTAGATCCTTTGGCTCGGCTCTTATTCGAGATTAATTTGTGTGTATATGCGCGCGGGCCAGCAAGGATCAAAACGCCGGACACCGGGGCACGCCACGACCTTTCGCGAGTCAAAAACGCCAAATATATTATTCCATCGCTCCGTTCGCCTGCTATTCCGAGTCCCACAGATCCTGCAGTTTCCTTGGCCAGGACCTCCTCCATATTTCTTTGCGACTGCTCGTCATCATATTCGCTTCCCATATTTTATTTAAAACCGCGCGCGCAAGAGTGACGAGCAGGACTCGAGTCGCCGAACAGAAGCGCGCGCGGTCCTTCGATGAAGGATTCTTGTCATTCCGCGTGTATGAAACCAAGACTCGAGCTCGTGCTCGCGCAGGAGCAAAATACCACTCGCTCGCAGGATTTCTTCCGCGCTCGCTGCCGCGCGGCCAAAAGCTCCCGCGATCTGGCGAGGATTACCGCGCGCGATCCAGTTCTTCAGCGACCGCGAGCTCCGCAGCAGCAGCGACTGTATAACGATAAATTAGTTGATTTACGCACCAGCCCTTTTTTTCCATCCCTCCGTGCCTTCCGTCCCGGTATGCCCAGAGGAATTGCAAAAGGGCGACCGTCACGAGACGCGAGAACGAGCTACAGGACTCGAAACTTCGTGGGAGGAATGACGGGACAGCGAAAATGATAGAAAGATTTTTCAACCTTTTACCATCGCAGAACCCCGTGTGTGCATCCACCATGATGCAATAAAAACTCAGAGAAACATTTATTTCATCCTCCAGGATGTCCTCAAGGAGCTATAGGATCACGAAATAAAAATAATCAAAAATTGGAGGAAAAATGATAAAAAAAATTTGTATTGTCGTTCATATTATTAAATAATATGTTTACCAAATTTTATTAAATTCTTGGTAACATTGTATATCGTCGCGATGCAACCTTCTTAACCAGGACTCCCGCCCCGGGAATTTATTAAATTAATTTATTATATTTAATTTTTCTCAAATTTTTTTACACATGGTTATCGAATAATTGCGAGAGTTAAATCAAATTTCTTATCCACGAGATGTGAATTTTAATGTTTCAATTACTCGAGTACTACGTGCTGGAAAAAAATCTAAAAAAAAAAAAAAATTGTATTGTCGTTCGTATTATTAAATAATTTATTTTCCAATTTTTATTAAATTCTTGGCAACAGTTTATATCGTCGCCATGCAACCTCCTTGAGCAGGACTCCCACCCTGGGAATTCTCGAGGGTTTTCAAAGCAGCCTCTTCAAAATTAATAAATAATGACGATCGAGCGATTTTCTGCTTACGAGGCGCCGAAGAAAAATTGGCAAAAATGCGATGTTTCTATTTTTTGGCGCTGTCGTTGCAGAGATTTTGAAAAAAAATAAAAAAGGAAATAGTCCAGGTCTCATAACACGGGCGGAATCTGATAGAGGCGAGGAAATACATTTGAGGGGGTTTCATGGGGATTGCGGATCGCCGCCGCCGCCGCAAGGGCGATAATAATCAGACAGTCGTAATACAAACGTGAATGCGTGCTCCTGAAGCGCGAGCGTTGCGCACGCCTCCACGTACTATAATGTATGCGTGGCATTTATGTAGCGCGACGCCCGATAATCCCACACGCGTGCGGCATCACTGATGGCGGTCAACACACGAGGACCGTTGTGCGATGAGAGCCAAGATCACACTGCTGTTACATTCGCACGATCCCGACTCCGGCCTACTTTTTTTTACTGCTCTTCATTTTATTTTCATTTATTTTATTCCCCACGAAAAATTTTACAAAAATTCTGCAAAATTCTTCCCTTTTTTTTATTTTATGGAAAAATTTTGTAATCACGGAAAATAAAATTTAATTACGCGTTGCAAAAAATTGAATCCAAAAATGTGCGACCTTCGCTTTTTGTGCTTTCTCGTTTTTCTCTGAATCCTTTAGTATTTTTGTTCACTCAGGTCCTCGCGAACGTTCCTCACGAAAAATTGTACGAAAATTCTGAAAAATTGTTCCTTTTTTTTATTTTGGATAATTTTTGTTATCAGGGAAAATAAAATTTAATGACGTGTTGAAAAAAATTGAATCCAAAAATGCGCGACCTTCGCTTTTTGTACTTTCTCGTTTTTCTCTGAATCCTTTAGTATTTTTGCTCACTCAGGTGCGCGCGAACATTCCTCTCGTTTCTCTGGCTCTCCGTCTGTCCGTCCGTCTCTCGGTCTGTCTCTCTCTCACGCTCTGTTGCGTGACACTAAAACAAATTCTTGGCTTTGGTATATACAGGATGCTTGCAGCATCCTGCAGGAGACAAGAATCTCGGGCAGCCGTCGACTTCTCACGGCGGTTGCTTTGATCTCAACTCGGTCATCGTGCAGCGCGCAGCAGCTTCCATACTGGCCACCCTCCTCTTCTTATTTTAAGGTTCCTCCATTTTGGACGAGCAACCGCCTTCTCCTAAGAGACCAGCAAGCTCGCCCACGACTAGAGAGCACCAAGAATCCACAAGAAGCAAAAGAAAATCGCTGTGCATCTTGAAAACCTCGAGAAACTCAAAAACAACAAAACGCGAGCAAAAGAAAAACGAATTTTTTTTTTTTTCGTAAGAAAATCGAAAACGAGAGTCGCACGTCGCGTCGGCATCTTTCTTGAGACTTAATCCACGAGGGAGTCGTCTGCGGGGGACGTCGAGTGAAAAGGGAAACAGGAAGCTCGCGCGATCGTCCGGGAAGCTGCGAAAATTTCAATAATTTCGTCGCAGCTCGTGAATAATCGCGATGAGGAAAGAAAATGAAACTTAATGGGCCGGATGTGGCGCAAAAGCGAATCCTCTACGATTTTCTCAACAGATTTGGCGTTATCATCGCGTGCAGAGAGTTTCGTTGCGGAGAAACGATATTTATAAGCGCGATGCACAGAGTGAGAGAGGGAGAAAGTCTAAAGAGAAGAATCGAAGAGAAAGGGAAGACAAAGTCGGAACAGCACATCGCCCGGCATATGATACGTCGAGGATCGTAACTACGTGTGTGTCGTTTAGTCGCGTGTGTGTGTGTGTGTGGCTGCGGAGGATCGACGATCTTTCCAACGCGATACACCATTGCTCTCTTCGAACAAGTTATGAAGTCGTCCGGGGTTGTCCGGATCAAGAAACCAGTTGGTTATACGCTGTACACAGCTATACACAGCGACCGGACCATACTATATTTATATGTATAAGCTTTTTTTCATTGATTGCAACACACGGGACTCTCTTCTTTATAATCTCTGCTCTCACGTATACCATATTTTTCGTTCACCGCGAGCGATGTACATAATGGGAAGGAAGATATTGTATCCTCGTACGACATCGTAAGATATGTGAGATGATACCCAAGAGATCGAGATGTCGATGTTTCTTTTTTTCACCCTCTTCGAGAATATAAATTATTTCGTTCCTGATGAAAATATTATATTTTTTATTTTCACTGCGATTTATTGGAGCAGAATGTCGCGAGACGATCTTTTCGCATTTCCGGATGCAGGGAAAATCGTTAATTGCATTAATTAGCCAGATTGGGAAAAACGAGCATGAGAATCTCTTGGAAACTGTGTAGAAAAAAAGGAGCATTTCGTTGCTGACGAAAAAACAATGTTTTATATTTTCACTGCCATTTATCGAAGCAGAGAATCCTTAATTGCATTAATTTGCCAGATTGGTAACTGCGAGCATAAGAATCTCTTGGAAACTGTGTAGAAAAAAACGAACATGTTGTTGCTGACGAAAAAACAATGTTTTATATTTTCACTGCGATTTATTGGAGCAGAATGTCTGGAGACGATTTTTTTCGCATTTCCGGATGCAGAGAAAATCGTTAATTGCATTAATTTGCCAAATTGGGAACTGCGAGCATAAGAATCTCTTGGAAACTGTGTAGAAAAAAACGAACATGTTGTTGCTGACGAAAAAACAATATTTTATATTTTCACTGCGATTTATTGGAGCAGAATGTCTGGAGACGATTTTTTTCGCATTTCCGGATGCAGAGAAAATCGTTAATTGCATTAATTTGCCAAATTGGGAACTGCGAGCATAAGAATCTCTTGGAAACTGTGTAGAAAAAAACGAACATGTTGTTGCTGACGAAAAAACAATATTTTATATTTTCACTGCGATTTATTGGAGCAGAATGTCTGGAGACGATTTTTTTCGCATTTCCGGATGCAGGGAAAATTCTTAATTGCATTAATTAGCCAGATTGGGAACTGCGAGCATAAGAATCTCTGGGAAACTGTGAAGAAAAAACGAGCATTTCGTTGCTGACGAAATGAGGGGATGAAAAATCATTAAGACGTTCGATAAAATGTTGAATTTTTTAAATATATTTATAGATATTTCCAAGCAAAATCATTTTTACACACAGTTGCGCACGAACGCGCCCACACACACGCATTAAAAACACAGCATTACATACATTCGTAACATGCGCGTATGTGTAAAAAAAGTAACTACACATGAGAAACGTTCACTGGTAATAATAATATTAATAATAATCGTAATAATAATAATAATAATCTTTTCTTTCATTTCCGGCGAGTATAAAATTTTTTTTTCATGATTTCGTGAAAAATATACGCGTTTTCTAAATATTCTATACATAAATATATTCAAGGAGAAAGAAATTCGATGGCGCGTGCATTTGCTGTTTGTTTAGAAAAATAATTTATAACGCAACGTCGCCATTTTTAAAATTTCTTTAGTTTTTTTTTTTCACTTCACGACATTTCGCTCAATTTATTCTCGTTCCCTCGCGTTCCTCCAAAGAACGAACAACCTGCTAATACGAAATGTGCGTCTCTGATATATTTATTAATTAGTCACTTAAAATAAAAATATATTTACATAATGGCACCGAAATTGTAATAACTCGTCGCTGGTGAAGTCTCGACTTTTCGTACTTTACATAAATTCACTAAACAAACAAACAAAAATAAATAAAAATAGAGATTGAGAAAATAATGAAAAGTAACAACGAGCATATCCTCACGAGGCACCAATTCAATTCTCTGTGTATATATTTATAAATATATTTGTATACATATTTATTTACAAGCACGAAAATTCACCTTTTTTCGTTGCATTTACATTCGAATAAATAAAACGGATTCGTTGTTATGATTATGATGATTAAATTAATAATAATAGTGATTGAAAAATTAGCGTAATAGTGAGAATGATTATTTTTAATAATAATACAAAATGGAATCGAGAGCGAGAGAGAGAGAGAGGAATGGAAGTTGCAAGGGCAGTTTGTTTCGGGCTCCAATTAAAAATTCGCTTCGAATCAGAATATTGAGAAAAATAACAGAAATTATTTGGAGTGATGGGTCTCGAGGCTGGGCGACTCCTGACTCAGCTCTTGACCACTTCCTACGCCCACGATTATCATAATAATTTCAAAAAATACTTAAAAAAATAATAATTACATTAACCGGGATTACTTTCGTGTTTTTTTTCTTGCTATGTACAAATTGATCCACCGACGAGGACGACAGAGGCGACGATTACGAAACCGAATGAATTTCTCGTTTTTTTTTTTTTTTTTT
>JBAJMU010000011.1:4862698-4911062 GCA_037952995.1 Hyposoter didymator
AGTTTCGGTAAAAAATCAAGTAAACGGGAAATCTTTGGGTCCGTTGAAGCTTCCATTGGAACATTTCCTTCGGGGCCCACCTTCGTCAAAGACCGCGCGATCGTTTTAAAACCCGTTTCGTCGCTGCTGCCCCGTCGTAAACTCATACATCCCCAGTCCCCATATACATATATACCCACCAACCCATATCCATACATATATACATGCTTTTTTTAATTCGAAAACTATATATCTGATGCTCGCGTGCGAAAGGGTCACCGATCACACGTTTTTCTCTCCCTCAAGAAACTCTCTCGCGGTAGACCCCAAGGAGTCTCTCGATTAATTGCGAATTAGGATCGAATTAAGGGGAATTGATTGTTCGGGGTGACAGACGAAAAGATTTATGTCTCGACCAGAGGAATAACGGACGCCGCTATTAATTGACCATGCTCCTTCGTATATACGTATCTATCAATATCTATCCGCATATATATCACGACTAAGTATTTGTTGTCGATTGGCAAACCCTGCTCCAAACTTATTTGCCCACTTGTTGCGAAAAATCGTCCAAAACGAATCTTCCAATATTTATTTATTTGAAAATTGCACGAAAACCATAAAACCAACAAAATTCACATTCCGATTGAAAAAAAAACATTTTTCCATATATATCGAACGAAAGACAACTCTCGGGATAAATAAAAAGTCTGTGCAAAACATTTCGTGAACGTGACACACTGCTCCAAACTTATTGACCCACTTGTTGCGAAAAATCGTCTAAAACGAATCTTCCAATATTTATTTATTTGAAAATTGCATGAAAACCATAAAACCAACAAAATTCACATTCCGATAGAAAAAAAAAAACATTTTTCCATATACATCGAACGAAAGACAACTCTCCCGATAAATAAAAAGTCTGTGCGAAACATTTCGTGAACGTGACAGACTGGTCCAAACTTATTGGCCCACTTTGTTGCGAAAAATCGTCCAAAACGAATCTTCCAATATTTATTTATTTGAAAATTGCATAAAAACCATAAAACCAACAAAATTTACGTTCCGATAGAAAAAAAAACATTTTTCCATATATATCGAACGAAAGACAACTCTCGGGATAAATAAAGAGCCTTTGCAAAACATTTCGTGAACGTGACACACTGGTCCAAACTTATTGGCCCACTTTGTTGCGAAAAATCGTCCAAAACGAATCTTCCAATATTTATTTATTTGAAAATTGCATAAAAACCATAAAACCAACAAAATTTACGTTCCGATAGAAAAAAAAACATTTTTCCATATACATCGAACGAAAGACAACTCTCGGGATAAATAAAAAGCCTTTGCGAAGCATTTCGTGAACGTGACACACTGGTCCAAACTTATTGGCCCACTTTGTTGCGAAAAATCATCCAAAACGAATCTTCCAATATTTATTTATTTGAAANCAAAATTTACATTCCGATTGAAAAAAAAAACATTTTTCCATATATATCGAACGAAAGACAACTCTCGGGATAAATGAAAAGCCTTTGCAAAACATTTCGTGAACGTGACACACTGGTCCAAACTTATTGGCCCACTTTGTTGCGAAAAATCATCCAAAACGAATCTTCCAATATTTATTTATTTGAAAATTGCATAAAAACCATAAAACCAACAAAATTTACGTTCCGATTGAAAAAAAAACATTTTTCCATATATATCGAACGAAAGACAACTCTCGGGATAAATAAAAAGCCTTTGCGAAACATTTCGTGAACGTGACACACCGGTCCAAACTTATTGACCCACTTTGTTGCGAAAAATCATCCAAAACGAATCTTCCAATATTTATTCATTTGAAAAATGCACGAAAATCATAAAAACAACAAAATTTACGTTCCGATTGAAAAAAAAAACATTTTTCCATATACATCGAACGAAAGACAACTCTCGGGATAAATAAAAAGGCGAAGAGATGCCATGGGTTTTTTTCGCCTCGACATATATCCTGGTCTCTTGTAATTGAAACATTTCGTGAACGTGACAGAAATTTAATACGACGGGTACTCGCTCGCCCGTAAAGACAGACGCCCATGTAGATACATAACGTATGTATACATCCACATATATATATGTGTATACACACGCATATACCTGTATGTAGACGAAAATAAATAATAATGAAGAAATCTATATATATAGGTGTGTATAGAGGATCAGGATGGTGTAAAGAAATGTCTGGTCCCTTTGGTCGGAGAGTGTGTTCCACATAAGTAACCGGAACGAATGTGTGGACGAGAAATAGTGAATCGATGGAAACAAGACGTTAAAAGACATTTTTCTCCTTTTTTCAAATATCCACATAGAAATATGTATATGTATGTTTTTTTTTTCTTCTCTTCTCTCCACTCCGGAGGTCACGAGGTAGAAGTCAGAAAGCATTGGTCAAAGAAGAGATGATCGTCCATATCGAATTTCCGTAGGCCCCGGAGACGCGCGGAGATATCGAAATTCGTCACGAGAGAATTTTCGGGACCTCGTCGCTCTCCATCTTTTTCTTTTTTCCTTATTCTTTATTCTTCGCATTTTCTAGGTAGAGCTTTACGTTTTTGCGCCCCAAGCATAGCGTCTCGTAAAATCCCGCTCTCTCTCTCTCTCAATCTTCCTTTCCTTGGACGCCAAATTTCCACATTTTACGATTCATCTTCCAGTTAAACCAGCGAACGGTGCAACAGACATTTTTCTTCGGGTTTTTCCTTCCGTCCTTCCCCCTCCTCCTCCTCTTGTCCATCGACGACAAGGAAATATGAGCGAGCGTAATCCTTCCCATACAATACAACAGTTTCGACAGAAAGACGAATTAAGAGAGAACGTGGGGGAGAGAGTGAGAGCGAAAATAGAACCGCCTAGTATTTATTTAATGCGCTGGGCGTCTGTACGATCATCCTCTGACACTCGACCAAATTATACGCAGCGAGAAAAAGATGGATAGACGGATAGAAATATTTATTATGCCGCAGCAGGCCACAGGGCAGGCAATAAAAATAGCAAACCGTTCAAATATTGCAAAATAAAGAGTCTAAAAAATAGAGAAAATTTCCAAAACTAAAAAAAAAAATAAAAAAATTCTTTCAATTTTAAAAAATGTAGAAAATTTAGAAAATACGATAAAAATGTTTTTAAATAATGAAAAAATATCAGCGTAGTAAACAGCAGTGTTATGAGCAAAAAAAAAATTAAAACACAGAGAGCAGAATATTTCTTCGTAAATATAATTTAAAAAATTGCTGCCCATTGAATTATTAATTGATCGATGTTTTCTCCACTCGAGAAATGAATTTCGACAGCACGCATCGGGTGGCCAGCCCCCAGAATCTCAAGGTGCAAGAAATATAAAAAGTTTTCCCCATGGAATTCGATCGAGTTCGTCAAATTGACGAATTTCGTGAGGCCTTTGCCTGCGAAAATGATTTCGCACGTAAGAATGACGATTGGAAGCGGAATTCTCGCGTAAAATAAAAAGAAACGGGAAATGAGAGTCGCGAGAGGTTGGAGGAAGCAGAGATAAGAAAAATGGTTATCGGTTTCAAAAAACAAATGTAATGTGTGAGGAAAGCTGTGTGAAGAAAAAAAAAAAAGAAAACGAGACTCGATAATCCCAGCTGTTTGCCTTTGACCCACCCTCGTGTGGGGATTCTCATCTCTCTCTGCCTCTCTTTCTCGCTGCTTTTCGCTCTTTCGTGATAAGAGCGTGTGTGCTTATTGTCAGGTGGTATTTCTTATCGGATATGACGCTCGTCAAACAAACTCGCGAAAGAAGGTGTAACGCGTCCGCGAAGACGATCGACACACAAAGACAAAGAAACGACATACACGCACACGTAAGAAAAGAGAAAAAAGAAAGTGAGTGGGTGCGATGACGCGAGATTAACAGGTGCGTCTCGTTCATCGTTGCAGCTCTGCAGTTTTGCATCTTCGAGAGCAGCTCGTCGCAATGCCAGCGATTTTTCCTCTTTTCCCTGATCCATCGAATGAATTTTCGTCTTTCGCTCAGAAAAATCCGAAGCGACGACGTTTCTTCTGCGTCCGATAGAGGCCAGAGATAAAGTTTATTTAAATGGAAACAAAGTTGGTTCTGTGAGTCAGGAAGAATCGCGCCGAGGCCCAGGAAAGCGAGGGAAACGGGCGGGCGACAGGGAGAGGGTCGAAAAAGTAAGAAATCGTTTGTGTGGCTGTCTGTGTCTTTCTGTGTCTGTGTGGTGCTCGATGTGGAACCAAACAAGATGTAAAAATCACAGGAAAGCCACTTGGTTGGCGTCTCACGTATTCGCAAGAAATCGTGGCGTGCCGTCGACACATGTAGCCCATCATAGTCTGCGATTTATGGCGACGTAACGCCATCGCAAAAAGTCGTCTTTTGCCATATACGTTATTTTCGCCTTATGCCGAAGTTGTACGGCCGCGCGACAGGTATTGATTGAATTTATCCTATAAATGGACCATTATCTTTTGCAGTTGGTTACCAACGAGAGCGAAAATATTCGGAACACGCCTCAATAAATCCATCTGTTTATTTATTTTATTCTAAAACGTGTCGCTGCTTTTTTCTAAGCTTTGTGCAAATTTGACAATATTCGCTGCAGCACCACGCGTTGCACTTTTTATTCTTCTTCTTCTTCCTTCTCCCAACTTTCTCCATGAGCTCCCACCCCTTTTTTCTCCTCCGTATCACGAAACACGATCAGAAATAGCAACAACTTGTTTTCCTCCCCCCCACGAGACTCCAACGTCCTACGAAGAGCAACTCTGCTGATTACCGCTCGCCAACCATCTCGATATTGTAGAGACAAACTCTCATTAAAGGATGCTGAGTTCTTATGAAACTTTTTAATGTCAATTGTTAATNTATTCGGAACACGCCTCAATAAATCCATCTGTTTATTTATTTTATTCTAAAACGTGTCGCCGCTTTTTTCTAAGCTTTGTGCAAATTTGACAATATTTGCTGCAGCACCACGCGTTGCACTTTTTATTCTTCTTCTTATTCCTTCTCCCAACTTTCTCCATGAGCTCCCACCCCTTTTTTCTCCTCCGTATCACGAAACACGATCGGAAATAGCAACAACTTGTTTTCCTCCCCCCCACGAGACTCCAACGTCCTACGAAGAGCAACTCTGCTGATTACCGCTCGCCAACCATCTCGATATTGTAGAGACAAACTCTCATTAAAGGATGCTGAGTTCTTATGAAACTTTTTAATGTCAATTGTTAATTGAAGAGCTTTTTAATGATCGTGAAATTTGTCCACGACCTCCTGAACACTTGGGGTGAAAACGTATCAATTTTAAAGAATTTTCTCATCATTCCTTTTACCATCTCAAGGGGCACGACGATTAGGAAACTCGTTATTTATTTCATTTAAATTTAATTTAATTTAAATCGTTATTTAATAATTTAATAATTTAATAATTTAATAATTTAATAATTTAATAATTTAATAATTTAATAATTTGATAATTTAATAATTTAGTAATTTAATAATTTAATAATTTAGTAATTTAATAATTTAATAATTCAATGATTCAATTATTTATTAATTTAATAAATTAATTATTTAATTCTTTAATTATTTAATTATTTAATTATTTAATTATTTAATTATTTAATTATTTAACAATTTAATAATTTAATAATTAAGTAATTCAATAATTTAATAATTTAATAGTTTAATAATTTAATAATTTAATAATTTAATAATCCAATAATTTAATAATTCAATAATTTAAAAATTTAATAATTAATAAAGAGTTATTTAAATCGTTAAAAAATAAGAGAAATTAAAATCGTCGTGAAATTTTGTCACGACAACATCCATAAGCTTCCCCGGTTGAGTCTGATCCTCTGGATCTTTATTTTATCGATGGATGGACCGTGGCAACGACCACGAGCTAATGATGCACGATTGAAATGAAATTAACAACTTTTGGTTCACTGCGTTTTTGAGCAGCGTATGGTCGTGGGTGTGGGGACTTAAAAAATAGGAAATGAGATCGAAAGAAACGAGTTATCTGTGAGCCATCAAATTCGTCATCCCTCTGGAGGGGCTGGAGCCTTTTTCGAATCTTTCTAAGTGGCCATATGGGATATTGCGACACACATAATGGGCATACGGAGGATAATGTGCGCGCGTTTTGGTCCAGCACAGAAAGTAAGCGCGCGAGAGTGAGAGAGAACTAATTTTCGTTCTGTGACAGGATCGAAAAAGCTCTCGGCTTACAATCGCAACGAGGAGATCTAAAAGAACCGCGCGCAGGGAGATACTTTGAAAGCGATATTGGATATGCGCGCGAACGAATGTGTGTGTGTATGTGTGTGTGCATGAACATTATGAATCCATTATCACTTTGCAAAGCACACATCTGGTAGTCAAAACGTGGCACACGCCACGAGGCTTCTCCCTCCCTCGTCAGGCTATATATTTACACATGTAAATGTGATCCACTTCACCCTTTTTATCCGCTAATTATTTAAACCCCTTCTGTCATGAATTTCAATCGAAAACATCTCGTGCATTGGCAGCTCCAACTTTTCCTCGTTCTCATGAAAATAATTTAAAAAAATACGATAAACCCTTCGAGTACACACTGGGTCAATTTGACCCCAAAATTTTTTTCTCCCTTATTTACCGTTTTCGTGAAAAAACGAATTCAGGGCCATGAAACATCAAAAAAACTCTTTTGGGTCAAATTGACCCAGTGTGGACTCGGAGGGTTTACATACGATCGAAGGAAAAAAACGTTTCGATTTCAGCTTTTCCTTTTTTCCCATAAAAATGATGAAAAATACGATAAACCCTTCGAGTACACACTGGGTCAATTTGACCCCAAACATATTTTTCTCCCTCATTCATCGTTTTCGTGTAAAAACGGAATTAGGGCCATGAAACATTAAAAAAACGCTTTTGGGTCAAATTGACCCAGTGTGGACTCGGAGGGTTTATAAACGATTCAAGGAAAAAACGTTTGGATTTCAACTTTTCCTTTTTTTCCCATAAAAATGATGAAAAATACGATAAACCCTTCGAGTACACACTGGGTCAATTTGACCCCAAACATTTTTTGTCCCCTATTTATCGTTTTCGTGAAAAAACGAATTCAGGGCCATGAAACGTTAAAAAAACGCCTTCGGGTCAAATTGACCCAGTGTGGACTCGCAAGGGTTATATACGATCCAAGGAAAAAACGTTTCGACCCAATCGATCTAAAAAATCAAACGTCAACAACTAAATCGTCGTATCGTGCCAAGTTTTTTTTTTTTTCTACTTTTAATTTTTTATCTTTCACCAGACTGCTCGGCCATTTATTTAACAGCGATGTACTGACCAATCGTGAGGAACATCACTCATACATCATTCATACATCATTTCGATACGCCGCTCTTTACCGAACGAGCAAAACGCAGCCACGTGCGTTACCAACCTATTTGTGTATATACGCAAGTCATATGTATATATGGATGAGTTTCGGAACTGCTGGCTAATGGGACTAAACGGTCACGATCCAAAACGCGACGAGGGGGTTACGGGCTGTGTCGGTGAATCAATATTTGTTCGTGAATAATGCTAAGGATAATAGCTACGTTTGAACAAGCGTAAGCATATTTGTCCACATACACCCTCTGTATATATTTAAATTCATACAACTTCGTATATGGAGCACACTGCCAAAAACGTTTGGCTCGAAATATCTGTACAATTATTTCTCGCCAGCAAATTTTAGAAAGCCGACAATTCCCCGAGTTGTCTCACTCACCGGGCAGTCATTAACAAGGCAAATTAGAACGCGCGCTCATCCACGGGAGGACTATGTCAAATTTAAAAAATTCAATTCATTCGACCAGAAAATATTCCACTTGGAAAATTTGTCAAAAAAATTAGACCCACTGTCGAATAAACCGAAGAAGCTTTTCAAATTCGAATTAAAACTCCAAATTCCATCAAAATTTTCAACATCCAACAAAATTTCATTAAATAATTATTATTTTCTTCATTCTTTTTTTTTCGCTTCGTTTTACAGCGAATTAAGAATTGCCCATGTTTATTATTCTCGAGAGTGTTTCGGAATATATTCCACTCGGAAAATTTGTCGAAAAAATTAGACACTGTCGAATAAACCGAAGAACCTTTTCAATTTCGAATAAAAACTCCAAATTCCATCAAAATTTTCAACATCCAACGAAATTTCATTAAATAATTATTATTTACGCCATTATTTTTTTTTCGCTTCGTTTTACAGCGAATTAAGAATTTCCCATGTTTATTATTCTCGAGAGTGTTTCGGAATATATTCCACTCGGAAAATTTGTCGAAAAAATTAGACACTGTCGAATAAACCGAAGAAGCTTTTTAAATTCGAATAAAAACTCCAAATTCCATCAAAATTTTCAACATCCAACGAAATTTCATTCGATAATTATTATTTTCTTCATTATTTTTTTTTCGCTTCGTTTTACAGCGAATTAAGAATTGCCCATACATGTTTATTATACCGTCTTTATTCTCGAGAGTGTTTGCAGGCTGTTCGTCGCCTGGAAGATGTCAAAAGAATGTGAAAGGAGGAGCTATTAATCGTCACCTCAGTCCCGTCATTTCGGAGGCACTCTTTCAAATCCGGATGATTCTTCAGACGTGTTTAGTTTTCGTTTCTTTTTTTTTTCGAGCCTGTCATTCGAGTTATAACACTTTTGACTTACAACCGCGTGCGGGGACTCGAAATTCGTAGGTTTTTCTTTTCCCGCAAGTGTTTGTGCACGCAATTATTTATTTTTTACATTTTCGAACGATTTTTTAATTAAATAAATAAATTTAAAAATTCTGCTCACCTCGATCGACGATTTTGCCGAACAGATTTTTCCCCCGAAGAAAATTTTTCGTCGAGCAGTTCCACCTCCTGTTACGAAACTGATGCTGACACTCCATAATTGCTTGATTAGCGCCCCTCGCGACCGCCATAAGGACTCCAGGATTTTCACGAGCCAAACGTCTCTGTTTTCTCCTCAGAGTCGCGTAAATTGTTGGATCCATGTGAATCGCAGCCGGTGACATGGGCAAAAGATTGTTCGGTTCCCCCGCTTTGGCAATTCCCCTAAAAATCCCATCCAACCGAATAAAAATTTTGTTAATTCATTTTTACGATGAAAAAAAAAAAATCCAAAAAATCAATCAACGCGATCCTGTCAATTTTTAATTAACAAACACACACACGTGTGTGCACACGATGCAAATAAATAATAATTCGGTGAAAAAGCAAGTGCAAATCTTTTCGTACGTCCAGCCGCACCAAAAAATTTCGAACGAGGGAAAAAAACGTTTTGAGCAGAAGCTAGTGGACCGGTTCGGGGTTGAACGTGCCGGCGTGTTCGTGCACGTCATTCGAAAGAAATAAAAAACAAGAAATATACTTTTGGCAACTTTCTCACGTGCCAAAAATAGAATTTTCCAATTTTTCTATGAAAATATTTGAAAAATCAGAAAATTTAAAGAAAAACTTTGTTTTTTTTATAAAATTTAAAAATAAGAGTGCCAAACGTCAACGTTGGCTGTCACTTCGATTCGACGCGCGCGAGCTCGATCCACGATCAATCAGTTTCGCGTGAACTTCGATTATATGCGCGTGCACAAATTCTTTGCAAGTTGATCAATCAAATCCGAGAGACTGTTGACGTCGCATCGTGACACTTGTTGTCATTCGGTCAAATCAATTACGTCCTAATTACCTCAATTAATCATCGGGATCGTGAAAATTAATAAATCTTTCAGGATTTGACGAAAAAATGCGACGAGCATTTTGTGGCGAACGGAATTTTTATTTTCAAAAAATTCATCGTTACCAAAAAATCGATCGATAATTATTACGAC
This sequence comes from Hyposoter didymator, assembly GCA_037952995.1. NCBI lineage: Eukaryota > Metazoa > Arthropoda > Insecta > Hymenoptera > Ichneumonidae > Hyposoter > Hyposoter didymator. Next base: position 4,872,582 of record JBAJMU010000011.1, read on the forward strand.
GAAATTGAAAGAAAAACAAATATCGTAAAAGAATGAAAACTTCTCGTTTATCGAGCGATCGGATCGGCGTGTTTACACGAAAGCTCTGAAAATAAAATCGACATGTCGACACGTTTATAAAATCGCTAAGTGTATCGCGCGGGCATATGGGAGTGCGACGCGAGATCGCGGGGGCGAGGGTACGTCGCGGTACATAGATCGGTGGCTGGCGATGTGTATACCGCCGGAGCGTCGGCGCGGGAGACGAAGAAAACGACGTCGGGCGTCGTATATCGTCGCGATTGACTTTTGAGCTGATTCACGCGATAGCGGATCAACCACCGCGGCTTCTCGCGATTCCCAAATCTTTTCGAATCCCCGATGGACGAGATTTCGTCGCAAAAAGATTCGAGTCATCGCGTTTTTTTTTGTTTTTTTTTTTTCATGAAAATGAAAAATGAAGAAAAAAGATCGTGGGATGTGAAGGAAAACACTCACCACCACATAGATCCTCGTCCACGATTCTTATTCCGGCTAATGTCAGCAGGTAACGCAGGAACTGCTACCGCCAGAGCTCCGAGGATCATCCACAGTTTCATGTTTTTTTTCGACTCCAGATAAAAATAAAAAATAAAAAGGAAAGCAAGAAGGCGCGATATTTTGTTGAGAATCAACGACGTCGATACTCGAAGAGTTCCTCGACGTTCCGTAGCATTCAAAGTTTCCAATTAATTCAAAGAGTTATTCACAAGAGACACACTCGCATCACCAAACAACAAAGTTAGCGCAAAAAAACAAAACGATTTATCGAGGAACACACGCAGGGGATGGATCAGATCTCCATGTTTGGTTGTCGTCGTCGTTCGCTGGACAATTATCTATCTCTCGTTTGCTTGTCACATAAGAAACGGCACTCGTGATTGTGAATTTTTGTCGCACTCGATGGAAAATGCTGAACGAACGCAGAACCGAAATTTGTGGACATGGGCACACGAGATGGGCAAATGGGATTCATTTACTCGACCCAATGGAAATTCGCGACTCGTGGTAGCAAAAAAATCAGAGCTTCTTTGCTTAATTGTGCAAATGTTGATATTTATTTGAGTTTTTATTGAAAATGCAGTTTGTTAAGGCGTAAAGTGCAATTCCCTGGTCGGGGACTACCCTCGGGCTTCCGATACGTCGGTGAGACTGACGTTGCTTGCCGGCGCTCACCGCTCGGGCCTCTCTCGCTCCTGACTTCGTCTATCTCACTTTCTTTTTTTCCCTTCTTCCTTCTTCTTCTTCCTCGTCCGTCACTCCTCTTATTTCCTCTCTCTCGCTCTCTCTCTCGGTCTCCCTCTCTGACAAAAACACGAGTTCGCCCTCCGGTAACCAGTGGCCGGTTGAAAAACTCACCCCTCTGCGGTGTGTTTGAGTTTTTTCAACCCCTCGTCACGAAGAAACAAGGAGGCAGGTATGAAAATCGGAAAAAAAAAACGTGTGCACGGACGATCGACGAGTCGATGTGTCATTAATATTTTAATGAGACGGAGGGTGTTTTCCATGCGCGGGGGTCGCGAGAGCACGCTGGCTTTCCTTTCCGATCGATTTTTCGTAAAAATCTCGTTGAAAATGTTGAATCAAGTGGCAGAGGATGATGCTGGTGGCTGGCTCTTGGTAAAACTGGCTGAAAACTGTGCTCAGTGCTTGGTGATCCTCGATGACGCTCTGTGACGTTTGAAAGGGGTGGAAAAGTGCACGACCTGGTCTCGGAGCTTACCTGGACGTTGGCGTCGTGCGCAACCCTCTTAATAAGCGTTAGAGGCTCGGAGCTCAGTTTGGCGTGAAAGAGAACAGCGAGACGAAGACTGAAAAGCAGGTGGGCTTTCCCTCTCTCTTCGGTGGCTCTTGCGNAACGTGTACACGGACGATCGACAAGTCGATGTGTCATTAATATTTTAATGAGACGGAGGGTGTTTTCCATGCGCGGGGGTCGCGAGAGCACTGCTGGCTTTCCTTTCCGATCGATTTTTCGTAAAAATCTCGTTGAAAATGTTGTATCAAGTGGCAGAGGATGATGCTGGTGGCTGGCTCTTGGTAAAACTGGCTGAAAACGGTGCTGAGTGGTTGGTGATCCTCGATGACGCTCTGTGACGTTTGAAAGGGGTGGAAAAGTGCACGACCTGGTCTCGGAGCTTACCTGGACGTTGGCGTCGTGCGCAACCCTCTTAATAAGCGTTAGAGGCTCGGAGCTCGGTTTGGCGTGAAAGAGAACAGCGAGACGAAGACTGAAAAGCAGGTGGGCTTTCCCTCTCTCTTTGGTGGCTCTTGCGAGGCCTTTTAGCAACGAATCGAGCGAAACAAGGAGCCGCAGGGTGTCGTTTTCCTTAGGGCGACACTTTTAAATGTTTCTCTTGGTGTCTCGATTATCGGGGGCTGTTAATATCGCGTTAAGGATTTTCAACAGGGTCTCCAGATCCATTCGACACCTCGAACAATTTCGCCATTTTGTATTTATTTTCTTCCTTCATTTTTCTCATGTATCCTTGTTCCTCGTCGCCTGTTTGCATTTTCCGTGTTTTCATTTTTATATTTCTCTCTCAATTTCTTTCCAATCTCAAAACTTTTCATTTATTATTTTTTCTTGTTTATTTTTGTTCAAATCTTTTTTATTTACTCGTCCAACTCCGAGACGATGAAAAATCGGCGAAGCCTTCGACGAGTTTGGGCTTCGCTTAGCGACTGAACGCGCAGCATCCAACCTCGAATAGCATCATCTAGAGAGAAGGAGAGAGACAACCGATCCCTCTACCTTGTACCAGCCGCAAGACCATCCTGGACCTCCCCCCCTCCCAACCCCCTTTTCAGACGGAGAAAATCTCTCCGCTGGTCCCGCCTCCTCTCGGACTGCCTTCTTTCTTGGATCCTTCCACACTGCCCCTTCCCCCTCTCCCTCTCTGCTCCCCCCCTCTCCGCACGCGATTATATTTTCATCCTCCCCCGCGCGCACACAATTCCGCATCCGGATGACTCTCCTTTCTCCATTTTTTAATTCTTCTCCATTTCCGTCTCCTCCAAATTCTCTCCCGTCTCTCGAAATCCTCAAAATTTCCCTTGCAACATTTTTTTTTCGATTTTTTTTTTTTTTCGCGATTTTTATTCGAATTTTTCGTCTCGCGATCTTCTCGTCAGTGGTTTCGGAGTCTCGATCAATTTTTTTCACCATTTCTGGCTGTTTTAGTTTGCCATTTTTATTTTTCATCTCACGATCGATTCTCGAAAAGTTGTCGTCGCTTTTTCTTCATTTTTTGACACCGCGCAGCGAAAATTGAAATTGATTTGTTCGATCTGTCGTAATGTTGAAACAAAATTGTCCCAGAGCACGTGGCTCTCGGAGAGACGTTCGCAAGGGCGTTACTCGTATAAGCCACACCCAGCAGCTCAGTGTCTTGTGACGACGACGACGACCAAGAGAACTCGCGATCACTCCGCGTCTTTGGCTTCGCGAAAAGAAAGACACATATATGTTGAGCATTCGGCAGCAGCTTTCACCATCTTGCTTTTTGGCATTATGTAACTAAATCGCATGTCACTCGACGATCAAATGAATCAATGAAATTATTTAGTTGGACACGACGATTAATAAAAACATTGACCAACTTTGCGCCATTTTTTTAATTTTTTTACAACAATTATCGCAATTTAAAAATCATCGCGAATAAAATTTGAGAGCAGCGCAAGAAACTCAATGTTTTGTTTTTTTTCGATCGTTTGATCGTCAAGATTTAAAAAAATTTTAATTTTCTCAAAAGGAAATTGAAAAATTTGATCCTGGGGCAGAAAAAAGTTGACGTCCTTTTTTTTATTCAGAGTTTTTCATCGTTTGGTCCAGAGCAAGAATTCGCAAACTTTTTGATAAAAAGATTGAAAAAATTTTTATTTTACGAAATTGAAAAATTTGATCGTGGGGCAGAAAAAAGTTTTGACGTCCTTTGAATTTTTTTCGATAATCGTCCTGCTCTTATTTTTGAATGAGAGCGAGTTACTAATTTCGCGCGCAATGACGTCAATTACGTTTTTATGTTCGCGCTGGCAGGATCCGTTTGTTTGAACGAAAGAGAGAGAGAGAGAGAGTGCGAGGGTGAGAAAGAGCTTTTGATGGAGACGAGCAGGTTCTCTCACGAGGGAAGAACGAGAAGCGATAAGCAAAGGATGAAACAAGTCGCGCGGTGGAGAAGACGAGCGAGAACAGGAAGAAAGAGATTCTTTACTGCGAAAATAAAAATGAAAAAGGAGGAAAAAAGGAGAAGAGAAAAAAAAAGAAAAAAAAAAGAGGTTAAGGAGCCAAGTAAAAGCAGTAGCTGGCGAGTAGATAGTATTTACCAGAGCGCCAACGTTTTATTGTCAGCAAACAAAATCCAAGCCAATTACATGTGGAATGCAGTTTGCAACTTCTCCTCAAACGTCTCAAACGCTTCAAATAAAAATCGCTGACATTGCGAGCCCGCCAAATAGTCCGAGAGCGAGACACAATTTCAAATCTTACGATTCTCTCTCGTTTCTTTATTTTTATTTCATTCTCTTTCTCCTCCAGACTCCGGAGAGCTCGAGCGCGAAAAATCATGAGAACCAAAGCAGGCGAACGAGTGAGAAGAAAAAATCTGGAGAAAAAGTCGACGGAGGCTTCTGCTAAAAGATCCTCGTGGCAAAATAAATGTCCGGCAAGGACTCCTGTGCAAACTGGCCAAATCCTTCGGGCAAATATCGCAAAATTCGACATTCTTGTAAAAAAACTTTCGAGCACTCGTAAAAATCGAAAGATCGTAAAAAAAAAGGAAAAAAAAAATTACAAACTTCGCAATAAATAAAAATCCTTCAGAATCGAATAATTAAATAAATAAAGCGTGACTCGTAATTTTCGAGCGGATGTTTCCTTTTTATTTATTACTCTCCGGGGCCTCTCTTGGGTGGCAGCTTTCCTGCAGACATTTTCATTTTCCACATTCATTCACTCGTTCGCTGCCTCTCTCTCGCGGTCATTCTTCTTTTTCAACGGTTTGATTTTCTCAATGTGTCTCAAGGTGGGGCGACGGGGGCGAATTGTAGGTGCTATACTTCACTCACGCCGATCGTTGACAGATAAATACGTGAGAACCGAAAAGATGGGCCTCGCTGCTCAAGAGCATCGCCCAGAGAAAGCACATCGTAGTCAGGACTAGCAGAAAACCGTAACGAATTTTATAAGCGACCCGTTACGCCGTACAGGACCCTCTTCCATTCCACAAATACGTATCCCCCCAAATCTCTGTATATCTATATACACACCAACCTTGCATATCTTTATCTTTATATTTTACCTCCCAGAAGTTGACACGTAGAAGCTAACCTTCGGAAAAAACGATCTCAAGGTAGAAATCAGGAGGAGGAGGGAGAGAGGGAGGGAGGGACGAAGGAAGAAACCGTGAAATTCCGATCGTTCCATTCATCCGATCATTTTCTCTCCCTCATTCTCATGGCATTACGGAAATTAATTATTTCTTATCTATTTCGAGAATGAAAAAATACGATAAATTCAAATGTTGGATGGAAGTCAAAGCTTCGTTGGTATCAATTAGGATTCGTGTGGCCAACCAGCCACCATTATTCACTTCATGACCGAGGCGTCCTGCCCAATAATTACTGGACTCGATTACGAGCTTAAAAAATTGTTTCTAAAGTCTGTGACCGTTTTGATAAAACGATTTTTCATCATTTTATTTTACTCGGAAAAGAAATTGAAAAATTTGATCGTGGGGCAGGAAAAAGTTGAGGTCCTTCGAATTTTGTTCGATAATCGTCCTGCTCTTATTTTTGGAGAACGTCGAGTTACTAATTTCGTGCAATGGACTCGATCACGAGGTCAAAAAGTTGATTCTAAAGTCTGTGACCATTTTGATGAAACGATTTTTCGAAATTTTATTTTACTCGGAAAGGAAATTGAAAAATTTGATCGTGAGGCACGAAAAAGTTGAGGTCCTTTGAATTTTTTTCGATAATCGTCCTGCTCTTATTTTTGGAGAACGATCAGTTACTAATTTCGTGCAATGGACTCGATCACGAGGTCAAAAAGTTGATTCTAAAGTCTGTGACGATTTTGATAAAACGATTTTTCGAAATTTTATTTTACTCGGAAAGGAAATTGAAAAATTTGATCGTGAGGCACGAAAAAGTTGAGGTCCTTTGAATTTTTTTCGATAATCGTCCTGCTCTTATTTTTGGAGAACGATCAGTTACTAATTTCGTGCAATGAACTCGATCACGAGGTCAAAAAGTTGAATCTAAAGATGTTTACGAAAATTAGTTTGAAAATGAATTGGAATTCGATGAATTACGGTAACGGAATGCTGAAAGAATGTGAGATAAAAAAAAGCGAGAGGTTTGACAATGAAAGCAAAAAAAAAAAGCGAGGAAACAACTCGTACGAATAATTTGGTTCTACTCGAATCTCTTTCCTGTTTGATGTTAATGGCTCGTGTGTTAATTAGCAATACGTGTGGTAAGCGTTATAGATCTGTGGGAGCGATGGATGGATTTTTATACGATTCGAATGTGTGGTGTGCGATGGTGGAGGTAAAAAAAAAGGAGGAAGGTAACGATGAGCAGTGAGAAGAAGAGGTGGAGATTAGTTTATATAAGAGAAGGAGAGAGACGGAGGCTGCAGAGGAGATGAGAATAAAGGACAGAGAGATGGTGGTATGGAAGGTGAGATGCGGTAGCTCGTAAATCTAGAAGAGAGGCTGTAAGCGCCCGTGCCCGTTGAATAGGTGTAAATGAAGTTGCGGCCTCCGAGCGTAGAGAAGAAGAGGCAGCGGACCAAGAAGGACCCGAAGAAGAAGAAGAAGAGAAAGGAGAAGTTGAGGAGGAAGGAGAAAAAGAATGAGTGAAAGCCTCCGCGCTTAGTTCGGACCACCCCGAAATTTGTCCAGGCTCGCGATCTCATTCTCTCCTCGATCTTTCCTCTCTCTCTCGATTTCTCTCTCTTTTTCAGTTGGGCACGCGGCCACACGAAATAAATAGTATTCGCCGCCAACGTAGATGCCAGCTCGAGTCTCGATTCCAGCACCACCGAATAGGGCGGTCTTTTCTATCCGTCCCAGTTCACTTTAGCTTCTTTCCCACTGGTCCATCTCTCATCCTCTTGCCGTATAAACACCTATGTCTACGACGACCACAGAGACTTACAACACGCATACGCTCCTCCAACTTTTATTCTCAGGACTTTGAGGGTTGGCCTCGCTCTCTCACTCTCTCTCACTCTCTGCCTCGCTTTGCTTTCATTCATTCCTCCGGCCTTTTTTTAACCACCTCCGAAAGCTACAAATTTCTCTTTCTCTCCGCGTCTCTCTTCCACCAACTTCAGAACCCACCACGCCCATCTTCCACTTTTCCTTCAAATAATCCTCACTCTACCCTCTATTTTTCGAACCAGACAACTTCCTATTGAGTTTATACCTGATGAAACCATTTTACCATCTCCTAGGTGGTCCTCCTTTTTTTCAATAAAAACTACTGTTCAACCGCAATGTTGCAAGACTTATCGCGTCCGCAACGATCGTCATCATTGCATCATGATCACAGTGGCCCTTGCGGAGCATGGGCTCCATGCTGTATTGCTGGACCATCAGCATCAGCATCCGGCTCCATCATCCCAACATGTCCAGCTTTGTCTTTGAGCTGTCAACCTCGTTTTTTTCGTTCCTTTTGCCAGCAGCTAATGAAAAAAGCGATTTGTCATGGCAACAGATTTCCTCGATGGTGGCTCATCGCTTCTTGGATTTCCAGCTCTTTAACGATCGCGTGAATCATTTCGTTACCTACATCCGCATCCATCCTCCTGCCAATAACAATCCACATGGCAATGACACTTTTTTAACGCGCCTCTTCAATTATTTTTTCAAACCCAAACATCAGGCCAATTCGTCATCAACAATTCCCGATGAATCATCCCGTTTCCAGGATCTCTTCAGACGTCCCAACGCACGAACGTCTGAATCATTTGGTTACTCACGACGCGGTACCGATCTTTCGATTCTCAAATCTGAAACGATCATTTTTTTAGAACTGACGCCCAAGCCTGCTCTTGCTCTCGTTGCTGCCATTGCCCGGTCCCTCGAAACCTGCGGATTGAGACACAGAACACAAATCCTCCAGGTGCAGGATTATCTTGCTCCCGATAGAGATTAAGGATCGATGGTTGCGCGAACTTTTTTCAAATAATACCAAAAACTTTGGCTCCCAATGGCGAATTTTGGCGACAGTCTCTAGGAAAACGAATTTTTTATAATTTTCATTGTTTTCGACGAAACATTCGGTTCTGGGGCAAAAAAAATGTTTATAAATAGAAAAAATCAAATTCCATGAACGTCTGAGTGACATGAGATTTCCGAAAGGATCTCGTGATCCTCGTGGATGTCAAGGCGGTGGCTATGGGATAGAAAAGTGCGTTATATAGTGTGTGGCCTGGTGCTGCTTGATACGCGTTAGACGGTTGAGTTGCCACCGCGTCGGAGCAGCAGGATTTAAAGGGCGGGGTGCGAACACGTCGGACCCACATAAAAGGTCTTCCGTGAGAGCTAATTATTGTTTCTCCTTTTCTTTAAGTGTGTCCGTGTCTCTTTGTGCGCGTATGCGAGACTCTCGTCCTGCTCGGGTTCTGGAAGTGAGCTAGCAACTTTCGAGTGGCGCCTGTAGGGGCCAAAGTGCCTGGCTGCATCCTTCAAAGCCCCTCAAATTCTCACACCCTGTCATCCACACTTCGATACCTTCCCCACGCATATAAATCCATTCCTCTCTCTCTCTCTCCATCTTCGCGTTGCTACCTCTTCTTTTTCTTTTCTTTTTTATTTTTTTCTCAAAAATATCGGCTAACCAAAAGCTTTTACTTTTGACTTTACTTTTGACTACAATTAATGCATTTTGGCTAATATTTTTGCTGAATTTTCGCTGAAATTACTAAATTTTTGCCAACATTACTGAATTTTTTCCAAATCTACGAAATCTCTGCTGAAATTTTTACTCCAATAACTACATTTTAAAATTACCAAATTTTTATTTCACTTAATACATTTTGGCTAATATTTTTGCTGAATTTTCGCTGAAATTACTAAATTTTTGCCAACATTACTGAATTTTTTCCAAATCTACGAAATCTCTGCTAAAATTTTTACTCCGATAACTACATTTTAAAATTACCAAATTTTTATTTCACTTAATACATTTTGGCTAATATTTTTGCTGAATTTTCGCTGAAATTACTAAATTCTTACCAACATTACTGAATTTTTTCCAAATCTACGAAATCTCTGCTAAAATTTTTACTCCAATTACAAAATTTTTGCTAAAATTACAAAAATTCTCGTAAAAATTCTAAATTTTCGATAAACTCAATGAAATGTAAATAGAAAATTACTTTCTTTGCTGAAATCCCTTAGAAGGGCTACATCGTACAATGCCATAGTAATTTTTTCATATTATTTTCTCCTCGTGTATTTTTCGGATAAAAAAATAAAATTTTGATTAAATTTCGATATTTAAACGAAATATAAATAAATAAATTTGAGTGGACGCATTGCATACGGTATTTGTAGAGGATTTATGCCACGTTGAGGGGGATATTTATGTTATATAGCGCCATGCATTATCGCCACGAAGCCCAGACCCCGTGGCGAATCACTTCATGCGCCAAGTGCCAAAGAAACGCGTCGGCTTGCCAGAGCAGCCTACGTGTAGACGAGAATCATGCCAAACGGCAGAAAATAAAAGAAAGGAAAAAAGAATAATGTTCCTTCCATAAAGACCTACCGCAAACCTTCAAAATTCCTGGGATAATAATTTTAGGGGCCCCACGCATTCACATTACTGAGACGTCAATTTTTCGACTTTTCACAAAAGATTTTTTATTTTTATTTTTTTCTATAACACGAAAAGTCACTGCCATGCCATTGAATCGTTTCGACTGTTCCCACATTTTCTAGTTACACAATTTTCCAATTATTTTCATGCAAAAATATTCATTTCGCGAGGTCCTGCCATTTTTAATTAATTTAATTTTAAAAATCGTTTCGATTCGATGAAAATTTTTACAGTGTCTCGAGAAAAACCTCAAAAAAATGTTTATACTCAACTTTTCATATTTTTGTGATATTCCACTCCAGCAGCTCGTCGTTCCAAACTTTCCCTTCGAACATTTCCTCCTTCCGCTCGTCGATAAAGTAGAAACTTTATGACCAGCCATGGGAATCCCATGAATCGTAGGAACACGTTGGCAACTTGTACGTTGATGCGGTGAGCACACGATTTCTACTTTGTTGAAGAAGAAGTTCCCAGTGGCTCCCTCCATCGCGAAGGATTCTCATTTCTCAAGACTACAGAGAAACAATTCGAATAAATTTTCCACGAGATTTACCGCCATTTGAAAATTGAATCCTGAAAAATGGAAAATTCCAAAAAATCCAAAAAAATCTTTTCATTTTCTAAAAAAAAAACGTTTATCTCGCGAGACTTTGCCAACAGTCTCGAGAATGCAGAAATATCGAGAACCGTCTCTCTCGTGCACTCCACTGCAATGAAATTGCGCGATGTATAATTTAACGTGAGAAAACGCGAACCTTTTGGCAAACTTCTCGACGAAGTACGTGCTGCACGAGAATAAACCGAACCGCGAGGGAAAAATCAAGCGAAATTTATTTTCACAACCCTTTGCTGCATCGACGCGTCCCTTGAATCGCTCAAACTATATCCTGCTCTTGATTGAGCGTTTACTTCGCATCAATGTATATTACGGATCGAATTATTCACTTACAAATGCAAAATTTATACCGGAAGCCATTTATTCTTCTGCCATATTGAGTTTTCGTTGATTGATGGAAATTTCTTGCAAAAGCGATATCGATTAAATGGGAAAGTGTGTGGAAATTGCTGCATTTATCGCGAACTATTTACGATCGTAGGAAAAAAAATTGGAGGGTGAATTGATGGGAAGGAATTTATGGTTCGCGAGGGTTGGAGCGGGAGAAGGTGCAAGTTTCAAAAACTGCAAAGAGTCATAAAGTCGTGGAAGAAGCAGCAGCAAGCATCGTCGATATGCTGGACAACAGCAGAGTGAGCCTCGAGGCAGCATTGAATTTCACGCGATTGAGCGTTCGCTTTGTGTGCGCTTGGCCACCATCGACGACGGCGACGAAGCAACAAATTGCTCGGGAAAATGTCGCTTGGTGGATTTCCCTTACAAGTGTTTTTTGTCTTTTTATACCGTTGATCGCTTCGATACAAAAATACAATTCGGACACAATTATTCTTACGCAGACATTGTGTTTCTGTTCCGCTTGTGTAACGATCATTATGAAAAGTCTGGTCCTGAGATTCCATCGAGAAAGATGTCGGGTATGGAATATTTTCTTCTCTAATTTTTTCTACAGCTTTTAGGATCGAATCGTTGCGATTGTTTGTTAAGGAGGATCACGTTTTGCTTGTGAGTTGAAAAAAGCAACTCAACTTTTCAGCTTTTTTCATCATCGAAGAAATTATTACAATTTCTTTTTTTGTTATTATTGAAATCACGTGCAACTTGTTCGTTGGACTTGATTGGCGTTTGACATAATAACAATCTTTAAAAAAAAACGTTATTTTCAAGCTGCTGGTGCATGCAGCGTCGTCAAACCTTCGATCGTTCATGTCGCTGTTACTCGTTAACCTGAAATAAGTTTTTTTTTTTTCAATTTCAATTCCCAGCTCAGCTTCAAGGGTAACAAGGATTTTTAAAGACTGCGTTGATTTCTATCAACATTTTATTTCCTTATGTTCGTTTTTGGTTCGTTAAAGTTGGAAAGATGAATTTTTGAAAAAATAGAAATAGTTGGAAAGGGAGTGTGTTTACCATAAGAGCCTGTTGTATGGGGATTCGAAAAATGTGACTTTTGTGCATCGTTCTCTTGACAACTGGACGATGGAGCCAAAAATAATTGCATCGATCGGTGAACGGTTTATTTTTCTATAATATTTCCAAATTTCAAACCTCAAAGTTGGAGTTTTCGTTTATCATTAGAAACTCGTGATCCTCCTCGGCAATCTTACGAATGGTTGGAGAAAAATACTCGCACGTTCCAATTATCACACGATTACGATACTGGTTGGTTTTTTTTAATCCAAGAATTTGACCGACGAGATGGAAAAATTCATGAGAAACTGTAAAAGCCACGAGCGTCGAGTGCTCCAAAGTTACGTCGACAAATGTTGGATATTCCATGGGGTAATATCGTCCATGAATTATCTCGCGAGCTTATCGCTGATTTTTGGTCCTTTCGTACTCCCCGACCAACCAATGCCGACCTTCGCGGTCTATCCGTTTTCCATCGATTCCGGAATCGTCATGTACCTCATATTCGTGCATCAGTCGATCGTAGGCCTCCAAACTTCCGCTGCGCTTAACATCGATTGTCAAATGGCAATGCTCATGTGGTTCGCTGGCGCCAGGCTCGAGATTCTCGCCCAAGAGATCAGAACCAGCTCCGGAATCAAAGATTTCCATTGCTTCGTTAAAAAACATCAGCAACTTTTGATCTACGCCGAACGAGTCTCCGAAATGATGCGCTACATCGCACTCGCCACCGCCAGCGTCTCTGGCCTCGGGTCCATCATGTGCTGCATGCAATTCGTCGGTGTAAGCGTCGCGAATATTACTTAAAAAAAAAAAAGAAAAGATTTGATGAAAAAAAAAAAAAATGTTGCAACAACAATTCGCAAATTTTGATTTACAGCTTTTTTAATAGAATAAAACGACGAATTTGTATTTGTGGAAATTCCTCGGAGGGACGAGATGGTCCCGGGGAACCATGATGCCATGGGCATTTTTTAAAAATCGATTTTATTATTTTTATTTCTATTATTACGAAGATCCCAAGTTCGTTATTGAAAAATGTGACTTTGTTGTTTCAGAATCAACCTTTAATGATGAAAATGCAATTTGGACCTGTGACCATTGTTGGTCTTACGAATTTGATGATCTGTACATGGCCAGCGGAAAATATGATCAGGGTAGTGAGTATCACACGCTTGATAACTTTAAGGCAAAGTTTAACAGCCTCGAGGAAAACGTGGAATTTTTGTTTTTGCCAATTTCAAAAATTAAATAAATTTATTCAATCGACGAAATTATTAATTTCGTCGAGATCACTTTCGTGATAATTAAATGAATGTCGTATACGTTTTTGTAGTGCGATTCGATTGGAACAGCCGCTTACGACACTCCCTGGTTCGACATGTCTCCGAAATTAACGAAAAACATCGTCACGATTTTGCAGCGATCGCGACGACCGGTCCAGGTTTCGATCGGTGGCTTTCTTCCGGCTCTTTCATTCCGCTTTTATTCTTCAGTAAGTTTACTCCTCCCTACACGACGAGAAAGTTATACGGAGAGGGAAATTATATCGAAAATTACAACAACAAAAAAAGGTCAAGGTTTTACTATTTTCCATAGAATTTGAATGAAAAATTACTAAATTTTTGATAAAATTACGATTTTTTTTATAAAATTACTAAATTTTTCATAAAATTACTAAATTTTTCATAAAATTATTAAATTTTTGATACAATTACTAAATTTTTGATAAAATTGTCAAATTTTTGATAAAACTACTAAATTTTTGATAAAATTACTAAATTTTTCATACACTTACTAAATTTTTGACAAAATTACTAAATTTTGACATCGATTGCGAAATTTTTGCAAAAAAAAGACTAAAGTTTCGTTAAAATTACTAAATTTTTGCCAAAATCCTAAATTACAGCTAAAATTGTTAAATTTCTACTTTCGATTCAATTTTTGAGAAAAAATAACAAAAAATTTGCTAAAATCCCTGAGAGAGGGGTGAGGGTACCAGGGAATTATGAGGCCATAGTAATTTTTCATATTTCCCTGTGTCCTAATTATAAAACCCACAGATTAATGTCGTAACGATTTCCATTTTCTTTTCAGTTCCTATCAACCCTATTTTCTTACTTCACGACTCTCCGGTTGGTCATAACGAATGACGAAAAATTCTAACCTCATTCACCATGACGTATTTTTGCAATGATTGTCCACACTTTGTTATTAAAAATGTTTTTTTCCAATCCTGGAAGTTTTTTCGTTCATCAGATCGTATTAATAAAATCTATACCAAGGCGATAAGCCCCGAGACTCCAAAGACGCGACAGCAGCTCCAGGTCCCACGAGATAAATTCAAGAAAATGCAAAAAATATATTTCACCTCGTAAGTTTCCTCAAGGAAGCACCGAATGCAGCGATGAACCTTCTCGCACGATCCAAACTTCGAAAACGCTTCGTCGCTTTGGCTTTTGCACTTGGAAAAACACGAATCGATAGTAATTAACGAGCCCGAAGCTTCGGCGTAATTTCTATGCAGCAAAACGTGCAATTAAGAATAACGCATAAGGTTTGGTTCCCATTGCAGTTTTGCTTGGTGCAATATCTTCGGGCAAGTGTTACTGACTAGGAAACAATTAATATGAGAAAAGTATATGCATGGAATATCGTGCGGCTGGGCTGTTGGTTTAAACGTTCCATAAGTATAATTGGATAAGTGGATAAGTCTCGTTAAAAATGGATTAACGAGTGGAGTCGAGTGGGGTTGTTGGTGGAGCTTGAAAGGGTCGTCCAGTCCATCAAGAGCCATCGACATGTTACAAAAAGTGAGTCTCGGGGGAGCAGTAAATTTCACGAGACTGAGTGTACGTTTGGTGTGCACTTGGCCACCGTCGAGGAACGCCACAAAGTGGCAAATCATCAGGGAGGATTGCGCTTGGTGTATATCCTTTTTGAGTGTCCTTTGCCTCTTCGTCCCTCTGATTAACTCGATCCACGTATACATCGCCGATCCCATTGTCATAACCCAAACCATGTGTTTCTGTTCGGCCTGCGTCATTATTATTATGAAAACTCTCGTTTGTCGACTGCACCGAAAAAAATTTCAGGTACGAAACGAAATTTTAAATTTACATTTTTAATTTCATTCAAATTTGAATTTTTAATTTAATTTAAATTTGAATTTTTTAAATTTAAATAAAAATAAAATAAATTAATACAAAATTAATAAATTTATTAATAAATTTATAATAAATTAATTAATTAATTTATAATAAATTTATTAATAAATTAATACATTTTCAATAAATAAATAAATTAATTAATTAATTAATTTTCAATAAATTAATTAATAAATTTATAAATTTATAAAAAATAAATAAATATAATTAATAAATTTATAATAAATTGATTAATAAATTTATTTAAATTTAAATAAAAATTTAAATTTAAATAAATTCAAATAAATTTAAATAAATTCAAATAAATTTAAATAAATTCAAATAAATTCGAATAAATTCAAATAAATTTGAATTAAATTTAAATTTAAATGAAGAAATTAGAAAAAACTTTCTCGCTGCATGGAAAACCAACGAAATAAACTATTGGAAACCCCAAAATTTGGACACATAATTTGTTCGTTTTTTGTTTTGTTTTTTTAATGCAAGGTTCTCGTCGACGAGATGGAAGAATTTCTGGAAAACTGTCGCGACCACGAGAGACGAGTTCTCCAGAGTTACGTCGACAAATGTTGGGTCTATCACATGATAATTTCGTTTATGAACTACTTGGCGAGTATTTCGATGATCATCAGTCCGTTCGTAATTTCTGATCAAAAAATGCCCACCGCCGCGGTCTATCCGTTTTCCGTCGAATCTGGAATCCCGATGTATCTCGCGTTCATCCATCAGTCGATCGTGGGCCTTCAGACTTCGGCCGGGCTGACGGTCGATTGTCAAATGGCAATGATGATGTGGTACGCCGGAGCGAGGCTCGAGCTTCTCGCTGCAGAAATTGAAAACACTTCGAGCATCAAAGATTTTGGTTATTTCGTTAAAAAACACCAACGACTTTTGGTTTACGCTGCTCAAGTCTCTGGCACCATGTGCTACGTCGCTTTCACCACTACCTGCGTCTGTGGAATCGCCTCGATCGTTTGTTGCATGCAATTGGCAAGTGTGAGTCAAAAATACATTTTTTATTTTTTTATTTTTTTTCCTTAAACTCGCTTCGTCCTTTTTTCGCTTCACATCCCGCTTCTTGTCGCTCTTTAAGGATCAACCACTCTCGGTCAAACTGCAATTTGGACCTGTGTCCATCGTCTGCCTCACCAATTTGATAATCTGCGCTTGGCCAACCGAAAACATCGTCCGAGTGGTTTGTAAATTTTTTTTTTCCTCAACAATAGCCTCGAAGGTTCCTGCAATTATTTGGACATTTCGTGTTCAGTGCAATTTGATAGGAACAGCTGTTTACAACATTCCATGGGTCGAAATGTCGCCCAAAGTGTCGAGGGACGTTGCCATGATTATCCAAAGATCACAAAGACCCGTTCGAGTATCGATCGGCGGTTTTCTTCCTGCTCTCTCGTTCCAATTCTACACTTCGGTAAAAAAAAAAATCTACCAACACCATCAAAAATCGCTCTTTTATTTTTTCACGTTTTCTTTACCATTCCGAATTTCTTTCAAGTTTCTGTCTGGCGTTTTCTCCTACTTCACGACCTTGCGGCTCGTCATGTTGGACACGGACAAGGCAACATCGTGAATTTATGTACTCAATGAAATTTGTATCTATTTCCAAAATACATCGAATTTCTTCTCGTCATTTTCTCACGCAATTCCTACACCGAAATCGATTTATAAATACAAAGTGAATTTTCATTGATATTCTATTAAAAAATAGCGGAAATATTAATTTTTTTTTCCAAATTTTGACATTTTGGACGAATTTCTGGTGAAAAATTACTCTGAATTAATTTTTTTTTCCAAATTTTGACATTTTGGACGAATTTCTGGTGAAAAATTACTCTGAATTTCGCAAAATCTCTCAGAGGGACGATATGGTACTACGTTGTCCCTCTAATGGATATTTATAAATACAAAGTGATTTTTTTTTGATATTCTATCGAAAAAAGCGGAAATATTAATATTTTTCCCAAATTTTGACATTTTGGACGAATTTCAGGTGAAAAATTACTGTGAATTTGGCAAAATCTCTCAGAGGGACGATATGGTATTACGTTGTCCCTCTAAGGGATATTTATAAATACAAAGTGAATTTTCATTGATATTCTATAGAAAATAGCGGAAATATTAATTTTTTTTTCCAAATTTTGACATTTTGGACGATTTTCAGGTGAAAAATTACTGTGAATTTGGCAAAATCTCTCAGAGGGACGATATGATATTACGTTGTCCCTCTAAAGGATATTTATAAATACAAAGTGAATTTTCATTGATATTCTATCAAAAAAAGTGGAAATATTAAAAAAATTTCCAAATTTTGACATTTTGGACGAATTTCAGATGAAAAATTACTCCGAATTTGGCAAAATCTCTCAGAGGGACGACATGGTACTACGTTGTCCCTCTAAGAGATTTTTTAAAATACAAAGTGAATTTTTATTGATATTCTATTGAAAATAGCGCAAATATTAATATTTTTTCCCAAATTTTGACATTTTGGACGAATTTCAGGTGAAAAATTACTGTGAATTTGGCAAAATCTCTCAGAGGGACGATATGGTATTACGTTGTCCCTCTAAGGGATATTTGTAAATACAAAGTGAATTTTCATTGATATTCTATTAAAAATAACGGAAATATTAATATTTTTTCCCAAATTTTGACATTTTGGACGAATTTCAGGTGAAAAATGACTGTGAATTTGGCAAAATCTCTCAGAGGGACGATATGGTATTACGTTGTCCCTCTAAGGGATATTTATAAATACAAAGTGAATTTTCATTGATATTCTATTGAAAATAGCGCAAATATTAATATTTTTCCCAAATTTTGACATTTTGGACGAATTTCAGGTGAAAAATTACCATGCAATTATTAAAATCTCTCAGAGAGACGATTTGGTACCAGGAAACACTGACGTCGATATTAATTTTAATATTATTCTCTCTCCGTGTCAAAAACCGAATGGAAAAGTTGAAAGTAATGAAAAAAAAACAAAAGCACGTGATATCGAGTGCACTTACTTACTTTTTTTTTCAACTTCCATCAAATTATTACGTTTGAATAAACTTGAGATACGGACAAGACTTTGAATAGCTTTGGACGAATTTTTCAAGAGCATTGTACGTCGCGGAGCTCTTGGAGGTTTGAAATGAGAATCGAATCGAACAAAAGTCGAAGAAAATTGCAGTGGAATTACTTGTTGCAACAATTTCGCACTCCGATCGCCCGCAACCCCCCAATTAGCAACTTATCGCTCCGCACGTATAAAGTAATCGCTCTCCGATGCTTAGTGTTTCGTAAAGATCAATAATAAATAAAGCCCCACGCGTTTCAGGCTCAAATCCCATGGCATGGGGTCTGGCTTGATCGATGTCATTATCTTACAACATCGAGAATATCGTGGAAATGTTATTATTGAACAATTTCGCAATTACGAAACTTTATACGAAACTCTTTCGTACGTGGAATATGGCAAAATAATTTCATTGCATGAAATTGAATTTACGTGAATAAACGAAAAAGAGTGGAGAAGGGTGGCGACTATTTGGTACGAACGAGGAGCTCATCAGTCGTCCATGAGACGTCGACATGGAAGATGGTGCAGTGAGTCTCGAGAAAGCAATTTATTTGACGAAGCTGAGTGTACGATTGGTATGCACTTGGCCACCTCCCAGAGCAGCAACGAAACGTCACATCCAGAGAGAGAACATAGTCTGGTGTGTTTCCTTCGTCAGTCTTTTGTGCCTCTTTTTGCCTCTTTTACATTCGATCTACGAGTATCGTTCAAATTTCATAATCGTTACCCACTCGACTTCTTTATGTTTTTCCTGTGCCATGAGTATTTCCAAGAGCCTCGTATTGAGGCTGCACCGAAAAAAAATCCAGGTAAGAAAAAGCCAATAACGAGATGCAGGAGAAAATAATGTCAAAGGTAAATAACAAATCGAACGAAAAACACTGCAAATTCAAATTTGCAAATTGCTTCCTCAAAATGCTCAGGATGCACGATTCTCAATTTTCGTTTCCTATTGGTTTCCTTTTGGCATTTAAATTATATTATTCCAACAATAATTCTATAAAGTGAAGAGGACGGACAGAATTATATGCAATTTCTTACAAAATTCGAAAAAATTAAAGCGATTAGACGATTTTTCAAAAAACTCAGATTTTTCATAAAATTCGAAAAATCGTAAAAGTGAAACCGGTCGACCGATATTCTCCCGATTCAATACCAACCTTCCTATTATCATACTCTATACGTAAAAAAATAATTATCAATGAATCTTGAAATTTGCGGAAGTTACAACGGTGACAGATTTTTTTGAAAATTTCAAAATGCCATAAAATTCGTATTTTTCTAGCAATTCCAACAAAAATCTCAGAGAATCAAGAGATTGTATAGATCAACATCTGTGCGAAACGGGAGCCCTGTAGCTCAAACCGTTCTCGAGTTATGAACGTTTGAATTTTACAGTGTCAGAACATACAGACACACACACATCCAGACATTTTTCTAAATACGATTTTTCAATGTTTTGGGACATTTCAAGCAAATTGACATTGAAAACTGGAAAAAAAAACAGTTTCACCTCCTCATAGCTTCCTCTGTGAGAAGACAAAACCAATCAGCTCGAATGATTGAGAAACAAATGCAAATGAAACGTGTAGGCAATAAAAATATGTGCAGTGGCTCGTTCTTGATCGTTTTTGTTTTTCAAGATTCTCGTCGACGAAATGGAAGACTTTATGAAAAATTGTCAACCTCACGAAAGGCAGATTCTGCAAAGTTACGTCAACAAGTGTTGGATGTTTCATGGTGCGATATCATTTATGAATTATTTGTCAAGCATCACGATCAGCATGAGTCCGTTCGTTCTGCCTGATCAACCAATGCCAACATTTGCGACATATCCATTTTCCATCAGTTCCGGTTTTCCAATGTACCTCGTTTACATCCATCAATCGATCGTTGGACTCCAATGTTCGGCTGGCCTCACAGTCGACTGTCAAGTCGCCCTAATGATGTGGTTCGCCGGTGCGAGGCTCCAAATTTTCGCCCAGGAGATCAACAAAGTCTCCGACATCAAAGATTATCGATTAATCGTTAAAAAACACCAGCAGCTCTTGTCTTACGTGATTCGTGTATCAGGAACAATGTGCTACGTCGCCTTCATCACTTCGTGCGTATGTGGCATCGCTCTGATCATGTTTTGCCTCCAGCTGGTTGGAGTGAGTCCAAAAATGATGTTTTTCATATTTTATTCACAACAATCCAAAGGATCACGTTCATTTTCTTCAAATTGTTTTTTATTCCCTCGAAGAATCAACCATGGAGCGTCAAGCTACAGTTCGGACCAGGAATTCTCGTTTGCTTGATCAACTTGATGGTGTGCACTTGGCCAACGGAAAACATGATCAGAATGGTGAGCAAAACAGTTCGACGATTGATAACCCAAAAAAAAAGTCACATACTGAATTATGAATTTCCTAATTTTTCAATTAACCGTGCTCCATGGGTCTTATCGACTTTTCACACCATGGGAATGAAATTTTGTCAAAAATCGTCGATACATTTCGTTGAACACGTTAAACTCAATATTTTTTGATAATTTCAAGATTTTCGTTATTTTGGCAGTAAATTTTGTTTCTGACGGAATTGCCAACGAAATTTACGAGTGGAACGACAAAAATTTGATTCCCAAGAGACTTTCTCAAACATTTCTTGCTGCATTGACACAATTTTTGGAATTATTCAAAAAAAAAAACGTTTAGTCGAACGCATCGAACAAAATATTCATCGTTTTCGACTAAATTTTGTTTTCAGTGCAGGAAAGACTTTGTTGGATAGTGTCTGAAAGCCCCAACGCGAGCTAACGACTCAAATTTGTCATTGCAGTGCGATTTGATAGGCGAGAACATTTACAACGGTCCTTGGGTTGGAATGCCTCCAAAAAGGTCAAAAGACGTAATAATGATATTGCGACGATCTCAACTACCTGTGAAGGTGTCGATCGGTGGTTTTCTTCCCTCTCTATCGTTTCGATTTTATGCATCGGTAAGTATTAATATTTGACGCGTCCACTTGATTGGGTTGTGTGTCCAGTTGCATTGACTTGTTCCTTTTTCAAGTTTCTTTCAGCGGTATTTTCCTACTTTACCACCATCCGGCTGGTTGTCACGGCGGACTCCGAGAACTGATCGCTTTGCCGGATTCCCATTTTCTACCCTAAACTTTGTAGACACTTTCCTATTTCCTTGAATAAAAAAATTGAAGACACCGAACGTGGTTGGTGCAAGAAACTCGATCATGTCTTCCTACCAAAACTTTTTGCCCGACTGATTCAAACTTACGGCCAAGAACCGAGCAAGTTACAGCCCCAATGGGTGGTTTATGACTAACAATGATTTTTCTCCTGGCAACCTAGAGAGAGAGACAAAGAGAGAGGGTCATAAGGTTACGTTCTCACAATTTTCCCTCACGAATGCTAATTAGAGGTAAATTGCTCGGTGCCGTCTCGGGAAGCAGAGCCAAGAGGGAAAAGTGTTGGAAAATGTGTAGTTGATGAAGGAACGCGTGTAGGAGGCAATGTCCAGTTAAATTTTAATTAACAAGCCGCTTTCCTACGAGGGTTATTAAGTGGAAAGCAGCACGTGGGGCCAGGGGAGCAAGGGGGCAGCAAAGAATGGTTGCAAGATACGAGGGTGGATCAGTCGTGGATGAGCCATCGACATGGAACCTACGGTGAGTCTTGCAAGAGCTGTTGAATTTACGAAATGGAGCGTTTGTCTGGTGTGCACTTGGCCACCTCCCAAGAGGGCGACAATGTGGCAGACTTTCAGATCTGAAATTCTTTGGTATCTTTCCTTCTTCAGTGTCTTTTGTCTTTTAATACCATTGAGTTACTCCATTTATAAATATCGTACGGATACCATTATAATGACGCAATCCACCGGCCTAACCTGCGCCTGTATCATGATCATCGTCAAGACTCTCGTTCTTCGGATACACCGGAAAAAATGTCAGGTACGCGATCAACGAGTATTCATTAACGAAATTTCAAAATTTAAACAGTTCCGCGATACGAACCCAAAAATGGCACGGAGATGATATAATATCAGAAAATCACCATAACATTTAATGAAAAATGTGCAACTTTCAAAACAAATGTCAAGTACGGAATTTTAAAGTAGAATCGATGGGGAGAATTGCAGAATTTTTCTCTCCAAATGCGTGAGGACGAAAAGGACCCATACGATCCAGGGTGTACCAAAAAAAATCATAGATCCAAGGAGAGTTAACCCTTCGAGTACACACTGGGTCATTTTGACCCAAACAATTTTTTGTCACCGATCGTTTGGCATTTTCCATTTCGCTTCGGGTCAGATTGACCCAATATGCACTTTTAGGAGGTTCCATTGTAATGCCATAGTAACTTTTCATATTATTTTCTCTCCTCGCTCGTAAACAATGGACTTGACAGTTTTTTTTTCTGTAAAACTTTCGATTCGATTTTTTTTTTTTTTTTTTTTTTTTTTGAACGAAGCTGCTGGTCGACGAGATGGAAGAATTCTTGATCAGTTGCGACGAGAAAGAGAAACAAGTGCTACAGAGTTACGTCGACAAATGTTGGATTTTTTATGGATGCGTTACGATCGTCAACTACATGGGAGCTGTGCCCGTAATATTTGGTCCATTCGTGTTTCCACATCAACAATTTCCCACTTTTGCTGTTTATCCCTTTCCCGTCGAATCCGGCATCGCCATGTATCTCGTTTTCATACACCAATGCTTCACGGGACTCCAAGTCTCGGCAGCCTTCACCATCGATTGTCAAATGTCTCTGCTCATGTGGTTCGCTGGTGCGAGGCTCGAAATTCTCTCCAAACAAGTCCACGACCTCGAGGACCCTCACAAGTTTCACATTTTCGTTAAAAACCATCAACGACTTTTGCTTTATGGCAAACAAGTCGCCAATACCATGTGCTACATCGCCCTCACTACGACCTTCATTTGCAGCCTCGCTTCCGTCATGTTTTCCCTCCAGCTCGTCGGGGTGAGTCCACCGTTTGTCCATTTTTTTTGCGATCCCAATTTTTTCAACTTTCCCGAAATAATTTTGAAAATTATTCGTCCGTTTCCTGTTTTTGCTTGTTTTGCTGCTGCGGTCCCACAAATACGAATGATCGCGTTGCGAAGAATCAACCGTTATCGATCCGGATGCAGTATGGACCTGCAACGATCGTTGCACTCGTGAATCTTCTCGTCTGTGCCTGGCCCACGGAAAATATAATCAGAGTGGTGAGTAATTCTCATCTCGGCATGACGATAAATTCATTTCTTAACGAATCAAGGAGGATCACGAGTTTCGAATGATAAACGAAATCTCAAACTTTAAGATTTGAAATTTGGAAACATTATAGAAAAATAAACCGTTCACCGATCGATGCAATTATTTTTGGCTCCATCGTCTAGTTGTCAAGTGAACGATGCACAAAAGTCACATTTTTCGAATCCCCATACAACAGGCTCTCATGGTAAACACACTCCCTTTGCAACTATTTCTATTTTTTCAAAAATTCATCTTTCCAACTTTAACGAACCAAAAACGAACATAAGGAAATAAAATGTTGATAGAAATCAACGCAGTCTTTAAAAATCCTTGTTACCCTTGAAGCTGAGCTGGGAATTGAAATTGAAAAAAAAAAAACTTATTTCAGGTTAACGAGTAACAGCGACATGAACGATTGAGGGTTTGACGACGCTGCATGCACCAGCAGCTTGAAAATAACGTTTTTTTTTAAAGACTGTTATTATGGCAAACGCCAATCAAGTCCAACAAACAAGTTGCACGTGATTTCAATAATAACAAAAAAAGAAATTGTAATAATTTCTTCGATGATGAAAAAAGCTGAAAAGTTGAGTTGCTTTTTTCAACTCACAAGCAAAACGTGATCCTCCTTCGGCTGATTTAAATGTTACATGCACAAAATCATTATTTCGTTTATATTTATTGAGCCGAAAATCTTGTACGCAGTGTGATTTGATAGGAACGAGTATGTACAGCATTCGTTGGTTCGAAATGTCACCAAAGTTGGCACGGGGCCTGATATTAATATTGCAAACATCACAGCGTGGTCTCCGAGTTTCGGTCGGTGGTTTTCTTCCTGCTCTGTCGTTCCGGTTCTACGCGTCGGTAAAAACAAAACCAATATTATTTTTCAATTTAATAAAAAACTGGGAATCTTTTTTTTTTAATGAATTTTGATTCATTGCTTCTGCTTTTTTTTTCTGTACCAAGTTTCTCTCCGCCGTCTTCTCCTACTTCACTACGATTCGTCTCGTCATGTCGGATACCGATGTGTAACGCATTTTCCACAACACTCAATGCCAACGAGCGATCAGCGTCGCGCGGTGTATCAAACTTTGTTAATCAGTTTATCCAGCTACTCGTTATTTATTGTATAGATTCTAGTTGATGAACTCAATATCGAAACTCTGCAGCTACTTTGACTACACGGAGAGAAAATAATATTAAAAATTATTATGGCATCATAGTTCCCTCGTACCATGTCACCCTCTAAAGGGTTTTACCAAATTTTTCGTAATTTCAAGAAAAATTGATTGAAAAGTCTAAATTTAGTGATTTTAGCCACATTTTAGTAACTGGAGTAAAAATTTGGTAAGTGTATAAATAATTTTATAATTTTATGAAAAATTTAATAATTTTATGAAAAATTTAATAATTTCATCAAAAATTTAATAATTTTATCAAAAATCTAATAATTTTATCGAAATTCCAATAATTTTGAGAAAAATTTTATAATCTTAT
This sequence comes from Hyposoter didymator, assembly GCA_037952995.1. Lineage (NCBI taxonomy): Eukaryota > Metazoa > Arthropoda > Insecta > Hymenoptera > Ichneumonidae > Hyposoter > Hyposoter didymator. The sequence continues at coordinate 4,897,463 of JBAJMU010000011.1, forward strand.
GAAAAATTTCACAATTTTATCAAAAATTTCATAATTTTTTCAAAAATCTCATAATTTTTTCAAAAATCTCATAATTTTATCAAAAAAGGTTTTAATTTTTCCAAAAATCTCACAATTTCGTCAAAATTTAATAATTTTATCAAAAATTTAATAATTGAATCAAAAATTTAATAATTTTATCAAAAATTTTATAATTTTATTGAAAATTTTATAATTTTATTGAAAATTTTAAAATTTTATCAGAAATTTTACAATTTTATCAGAAATTTTATAATTTTATTAAAAAATTTATAATTTTACCAAAATTTCTATAATTTTGTCAAAATTTTCATAATTTTATCAAAAATTTCATAAAATCATCAAAAATTTGGCGATTTTTCATTCACGTTCTACTGAAAATAGCGAAAACTTGATTTTCCTCATTTTTACCTCATTTTCCGGCCAATTCCAAATGAAAAATAACGTCGCATCGTTGTCAGAATTTTTCAGAGGAACGATATGGTGTCAGAGAACTATACTTTTGATATCACATTTTCTCCGTGTATAGTTTCCCTCTGTACAAAGATGGAAAGGATATTCTCAAAGGCTGAACGACTGTGCATGGAATATGAAATGAGTGTTGAGAACGGAAAATGTAACGAATGCGATAGAAAAATGATTGGTTGTCCCTCATCTCTGCGAGTTCCAGGTTATTAACTAATATTTCTCATAGCCATGGAGAAAACTCGCATATAACTGCGCGGAGTACTGCAGTATAAAACGATTGATTGCTCCGTCGAAGGGTTCACCCCACGGATGCACTTTCTTCGCCCCTTTCGCTGGGCGTTTGGGGTTGTGAATTTAAGTTTGTAATTCAATCAATAATAGTAATTGAGGGAAAGGAGATTAAATTACCGCTTGGTTCCCTCTCCGAGGCCATTTTGTGCAATTTCCTTGTAATCGTTAAAATTAGCTGCAGTTTCAACGTCATTATTATTTCCTCGTGTGTGAGAGAAAATAATGATTGCCATTTGGATTGAATAATCCAAAGGGTATGGGAGCGGGGTAAGGAAACTCTGAACGATCGTTCTCGAGTCCCGCGTGTTTTCATCAGTCGTAGTAAAACTATCGTACGAATCATCGCGTCGACATGAAATCGAAAGTCAGTCTGGAGAAGGCAGTGGATTTCACCAGATTGAGCGTTCGTCTCGTTTGCACTTGGCCGACCTCCAAATATTCCACCAAATGGCAAATTGCTCGAGAAAACTTAGCCTGGTTCATTTCATTAACAAGTGTCGTTTGCCTTTTAATACCATTGACCTTCTCCATCTATGAATATCGTTACGATTCGATTATCATGACCCAATCAACCGGCTTGGCATGTGCCTGCGTTATGATTATTATCAAATCTTTGGTTCTTCGTATTCATCGAAAAAAATGTCAGGTATGGATCAAGATATAATTATCCTATAAATTTTATAAATAAAATATTTAATGAAATATTAAATAAAATATCAAATAAAATATTAAATAAAATATTAAACAAAATATCGAATAAAATATTAAATAAAATATCAAATAAAATATTAAATAAAATATAAAACAAAATATTAAATAAAATATTGAATAAAATGTTCAATGAAATATTAAATAAAATATTAAATGAAATATTAAATAAAATATTAAACAAAATATTAAACAAAATATTAAACAAAATATTAAACAAAATATTAAATAAAATATTAAACAAAATATTAAATCAAATATCAAATAAAATATTAAACAAAATATTAAACAAAATATTGAATAAAATATCAAATAAAATATTGAACAAAATATTAAATTAAATATTAAATTAGATATTAAATTAAATATTAAATATTATTACATTGAATATTTATTTAATTAAATATATAATTATATAATTTATATAAATTGGCATTTATTTTTTATTCTCGCGTAAAAAAATTAACTACGAAAAACGATCCCAATAAAATCGAGTGCTGAAAAAATACAAAATTTTTAATCTTAATTATGTTATTTATGACAAAGCTGCTGATGGATGAGATGGAGGAATTCGTGAAAAGCTGTCGCGATGAGGAGAGGCGGGTGCTACAAAGTTACGTTGACAAATGTTGGAAATTTTACGCTGCGGTGACAGTAATGAATTATTTAGCCTCGGTCCCCGTTATTTTTGGTCCCTTCGTATTCCCTCATCAGCGAATGCCAACCTTTGCCGTTTATCCCTTTCCCATTGATTCCGGCATTAGCATGTACCTCGTTTTCATCCATCAATCGATCGTCGGATTTCAAACTTCTGCCGGTCTTACGATCGATTGCCAAGTCGCCTTGATGATGTGGTACGCCGGTGCCCGCCTCGAAATTCTCGCTGAAGAGATGAGAAGAGAAGAGAATTTCAGCCTCCACGACTTTGGCTGGTTCGTTCGGAAACATCAACGCTTGTTGTTCGACGCCACTCAAGTCTCCAGCACCATGTGCTATATTGCTCTCACCAGCGCTTGCGTATGTGGATTTTCAACGATTATGGGCACCATGCAGCTCGTTGGGGTGAGCGTCCGATCATCCAGCAATTATTACGAACGGAATAAATGATCAAACGTTGCTCGTACACAAAATAGAAAAAATAACAAATTCAACGTCGACTCTCAGGATCGCCCGTTTATTATAAAAGCCCAATACGGACCAGCCACTCTCGTCAGCCTCATAAATCTCTTGGTTTGTGCCTGGCCAACGGAAAACATGCTCAGAGTTGTGAGTATATTCATTTTTTAAGGAGTTTCTTTACTTTTTTTTATTTAATTTTTTTATTTTTTTATTCAATTTTTTTTTATTGAAATTTTTAATAACATTGCGAAGTATATTTTGGCAAGTGAAGAAAATTGTGGTGATGACTCGGTTCTGGCGTGGAGGGAAACTCCTTAGTGGCGGAAAACTAATGAATCGAAACTTTGGAATTTAGTGCAGCTTAATTGGAACAACGGTCTACAATCTTTCGTGGCTGAAAATGTCGCCAAAATTGATGAAAGACGTAACGATGATTATTCAGCGGTCGCAGAAACCTGTTCTCGTAAGCGTCGGTGGATTTCTTCCTGCTCTTTCTTTCCGCTTTTATGCCTCGGTACGAAATGCATCATTTATGTTTAAAATTGACTATAATTTTATGAATAACCCTCCGCGGATCATATGGGTCTTTTTGACCCGAGGGGAAACTTTTTCTTCGAAAATCTTGTTTTTCAAGCATTTTATTTTTAAATAAACAAATTCAACGACCATGAAAACTATGAAACTTTGAAGTAGACTCAATGGAGAGTATTCCAGAATTTTTTCACATTTTTTTCTCTCCAAATACGCGAGATACGAGTGGCAGGACGAAAAGGACGCTGGTTCATTGAGCCAGGACTAAATATTGAGTTGATTGGCCCCCCGCGAATCATATGGGTCTTTTTGACCCGAGCGTCAACTTTTTTTCCTAAATTTTGTCTTTCAAAACATTTTATTTACAAATAAACAAATGCGACGACTATAAAAACCATGGAACTTTAAAGTAGACTCGATGGAGAGTATTCCAGAATTTTTTCACATTTTTTTCTCCCCAAATACGCGAGATACACGTGGCAGGACGAAAAGGACTCATATGATCCAGGGCGCCATAAAAAATCACATGATCCCCGGAGGGTTAATCATCCTCCCAAGACCTCAATCTTCTCGATATAATGACTGCATCTTTTTTAAAGTTTCTATCAAGTGTATTTTCCTACTTCACCACCGTCCGCCTTCTCTTGCTGTCGGACGCCGAAGCTTGACTCTCGGCCGGATCGACCAAACCCTTTTTTCTAGAATCCTGTGTATAAACATTATTTGTATCATTTTCCTCGCTCGTACAGTGGCTCGAAATAGTCCACGAAACTGCGAGGTTATTAAAAAATCTCAGGAAAAAAATGTATTTTCGAAAAATCCGTATAAAAGTTTACATTGATTTTTCGATCATTTCCTTTTTGCCTGTGCAAACGTTTCATTCAAAAAAGAATTTTTGCCAACCGTTCCTTCGACCACCCATTACTCCATTATTTATCATGTCGATCTACGATTTTGTTGATTTTCTCCACCCGAACTATGACTCCTGGCACGCCATTCTGTAATCAGAACCAAAAATCGTTGAGGTGTCACGTATCGCCAATGTCGTTTTTGGCCCATAAAAAAAAATGGATTATTTACCATTATTATTATTATTATTTATTATTATTTATTATTATTTATTATTATTTATTATTATTTATTATTATTTATTATTATTTATTATTATTTACTATTATTTATTATTGACAACGATTCGAAAAACGCTTTGGGTCAGATTGACCCAAGCAGTCGAGCATTTTTCGAAATTTTATTCAAATTCTTTTCCGCAGCCTCCATTTTTTTTTTTTTTTTTAATTTATTAATTCGCGGCTTCGTATTGCGAAAAGTGTCGAACGATAAAATTGATGAAAAGGAATGTAAGGAACGGCGAGGAGATTTTAGGATTGTGTGTCCTGGCAAATGATACGCAGAGGGTCGGGACTCGCGGTGAATAATGTGAGAATTGATCGAACGGGCCACGTGCTTGAGCGGCGAGACATTAGACGATTGACGCGTAATGTTAATGTAAATAAAGCTCCGTTTCCTGCGAACAATCACCGGCCAGACTGCTGGGAAGCTCGTTTCTGGAGACTCGAAAACGCGTATGGAAATAATAAATGTCAGTCGTGTTTGGAGCTTCGAGAGAGAGGCCTCGAGAGCCCGGATGGCTCCTGAACGTTTCGTCCGGATAGTCCAAATATTCGGAAGGTTAACGTTGATCTGGCCGCCTGAACCGAAAGCTAGCAATTTCGAAAAATGCATCACAAACGGCGCGTGGTACTTCACCGCAGTGTTGAACGTGCTCAGTATTTTTCTGACTATTCGACAACTCGGAAACATCGATAACGATCCCGTCTTCCTAACGAGAACCCTCACCATTTTGGTTCTCCTCGGAGATTCCTTCTTTCATCTCGTTCTCGTTCGATTGCAATGGCAACGTTTCGAAGTACGTAATGCATAGCCAGCTGCACTCAAATTTCCTATACACGGAGATAAAATAATGTAAAAAATTACTATGGCATCATAGTTCCCTGGTACCAAGAGATTTTAGCAAATTCTTCGTAATTTTTTTTCAAAAATTGAATAGAAAGTAAAAATTTAATAAGTTTAGCAGAAATTTGAAATTTTAGCAAAAATTTAGTCATTTTAACCCAGACTATGAAATATCTGAAAAAGTTCTGCAATTTTTGCAAACGTTTAGTCTATTAAGCAAACCTTTAGCCTTTTTTTGCAAAAATTTCGCAATCAAAGTCAAAATTTAGGAATTTTGTCAAAAACTTAGTAAATTTATCAAAAATTTGGTAATTTTATCAAAAATTTAATAATTTTATCAAAAATTTAATAATTGAACCAAAAATTTAATAATTTAATCAAAAATTTCGTAATTTTATCAAAAATTTAGTAATTTTATCAAAAATTTAATAATTTTATCAAAAATTTAATAATTGAATCAAAAAATTAATAATTTAATCAAAAATTTCGTAATTTTATCAAAAATTTCGTAATTTTATCAAAAATTCTATAATTTTATCACAAATTTAGTAATTTCATCAAAACTTTAGTAATTTCATCAAAAATTTAGTAATTTCATCAAAAATTTAGTAATTTCATCAAAAATTTCGTAATTTTATCAAAAATTTAGTAATTTCATCAAAAATTCCATAATTTGATCAAAAATTCCATAATTTTATCAAAAATTTCGTAATTTCATCAAAAATTTAGTAATTTTTCATTCACAGTATATCAAAAATGGCCCAAGCTACAAATTTATTCAAAATTTTGCCATTTTTTTCCCGATTCTCACGAAAAGTGATGGTTCACCTGCTCAAATCTCTCAGTAGGACGATATGGTACCACGAAACTCGTACACCATACTAATTTTTGACACATGCAGTTTTTTCTGCGTCCAAAAATTGTTTTTCGCATTTTTATCGGATGAAATTTTTCTCCTTCGTTTCGAATGATTTCGCACAACTCGATTAATTATTCTCCCACCAATGCGTGTGTTTTTCTCTTATTCCCGCAGATCCTCGTGCACGAAGTGACCGATTTTTTGAAAGCAGCAAAAACGTACGAGAAGTTAGTGTGCCGAAAATATGTTCGACGTTATTTGGGGCACCACACGTTTCTCGTGTTGACGTTCTTCGCCGGGATCGCGACTTTTTTCATGGAGCGATACGTCACGAAGACGGAATATCCTCTCGACAATTTGTATTCCGCGACCAACGACACCGAGATCAATAGAATTTTTATCCGGACTCTGCAATATTTTATGGTCCTGGAGCCCATGTGCCTGCTGTCCGGAGACTTTATGATAATCATGTTGCTCTGGTATTGCTCCGCGAGGCTCGAACTTCTCGGGGAATCGATGCACCACGTCCACGATCCCATTGAGCTTCGGAAATGCGCCAGAAGGCATGAAAATATTATCAGGTACGTCGCGCGTTTAACAAGAAATGGAAAAAAACACAAAAACCATTGATGCACAAATCCTTCGTGTTTTTTGTCAATTTATTTCCAGCTTCGTTAAGGAAACTAATCTGGCGATCGATCTGATTATCCTCAAGAGTCTGACGGCCGTTTCGATCGTCATTTTGTGCGCGGCCCTTCAACTCTCTCATGTAAATATTTGCAAGTAAATCGCAGGGAATTCTTTTCAAGCCTGCGAACTCCGTGAACCGCGCGGACTTTTCGTGGGAGCGATAATTCGCGTAAATTAAAAAAATCACAAAAAAAAAATTCATCGTCAATTTTCATTTTTTTCTTACGAAATGTCAAGCAAAAAAGGCTGCACAAGAACGAGCCTGGTTCACGGGTCGAGAGTCAATTTTTTGCCCACGATTATCGAACGATTTGAAAATTCAATAATTACAATTAATTAATTTACTGACTCGATGGATTCTCAGCGCTCGAAATGGCCAACGCTTTCCCAATTCTTTTTGATCATCTGCGTCGCTAGCGTTCGATTATTCGGATGCGCATGGGCCGGCGACGATCTCACGGAGATGGTGAGTAGCAAAACGCATCGTCGATCTAATTTTTTTTTATTCCCAATAGAAAAATCGTTGTCGAATTCATTTTTACACACAGACGATTCGTTATTTTTTATCCAATGCAAATAAATCATCGAAAATGAGGTGAAATTATTTTTAAACACGAAAAACAAAGTATTGAATAAAAAAATCGATATTTTGTTGAAAACGGTCAACTCAATGTGCACACTGGGTCAATCTGACCCGAGGCGTTTTTCAAACAGTAGAAATTGCATTTTTTGTTTTTATTTTTTTTTTCGACACATTTTTCGTCAAAAATTATCGATATTTTTATTTTTTGACGAAAACAAAAATGAAATGTCAAAAAAATAGTTCAGTCGATCGTGTCCGATGAATTGATCGACCTTTTTCAACAAAATTCGTGTTTTAACGACGATTTGTGTTTTTTTATTGATTTTCGAGGCCTCGAGGCTGTCATGGTCGATATATCAGTGCCCAGCGATCTTCAGATCCCTGAGTTTGAGCCGAAGTGCCTCAATAATAATTCAGACGAGCAAGAGGTCGTTAGTCGTGACGGTATTGGGTAGAAATCTCGTGCTCTCGTTACGATTTTTCTCAAGGGTAAGAAACGTCATTATACCAAGACAAACAACTGTCAACGTTCGAAATATTTAATAATGCAATTGTACAGAATAATCATAATTATGATAATAACAATGGGAGCTTAATGATTGAGACGAAGTTTGTTTTTTCCCCAGTACTCGATCAAAGTCGTGTCTTTCTTCATGACTCTGCGGGCCTGCATCGAGAGATACGTTTGAACTTGATTCCTTGGCTAACAATTGGAAGGAGTTTCAAAAAATTCAACACGCCGGGAAAAAATGACGAAGGAAATGAATAAAAAATAAAAAAAATGAAAATTGAATTTGAATTTTTCAAGCTCGCGACGAATTCGACGAGAAATATTGATTTTTATTTATTTTCTGTCGACGAAACGGAATCTCAGGGGCCTGTTTGGCACGCTGACCATCAAGTACTTGCTCCCGATGTCCGCGTAGTCGTATTCGATTTTAAACTGACGTACCAGCTGCAGAAAAAACAACAAAAATTGTTATTTTTCAAATCGTCGACTTGATGAAGGAAATTCTTAAGATTCGGTGGAAAATTTCATGCCTGCGACGTCAGCAACATTATTTTCTTCTCTGCCATGTTTTTACCCAGACACGATCGTAGTCCGTGGCCGAATGGCAGACAACTGAACTTTTGCCACGAATTATCGCAAGACTCTTCCTTCAGCCATCTTTCCGGCCAAAACTTACTCGGATCTTCGAAGTTTTCTTCTCGTTGAGCCGATATCTCGTTTGCCATTATTAGACAAGTCTGTGGACTCGAAAAAAATCATTGACATTTCTTTTTTCATTCTTTTCCCTTATTTTTTGTGCCCGAGAATTTTGGTTCTCGTTTAATTTTTTTTATATTTAGATACAGGGAGAAAAAATGATGTCAAAAATTCTCCCGGTACTCTATCGTCCTTCTGAGAGAATGATGTCAAAAATTCTCCCGGTACTCTATCGTCCTTCTGAGAGATTTTAGCAAATGAATAGTAATTTTTAACCTGAAATTCGTCCAAAATGTCAAAATTTGGGAAAAAATATTAATATTTCCGCTATTTTCGATAGAATATCAATGAAAATTCACTTTGTATTTAAAAATATCCCTTAGAGGGGCAACGTAGTACCATATCGTCCCTCTGAGAGATTTTGTCAAATTCACAGCAATTTTTCACCTGAAATTCGTCCAAAATGTCAAAATTTGGGAAAAAATATTAATATTTCCGCTATTTTCAATAAAATATCAATGAAAATTCACTTTGTATTTACAATTATCCCTTAGAGGGACAACGTGGTACCATATCGTCCCTTTGAGAGATTTTGCCAAATTCAGAGTAATTTTTCACCTGAAATTCGTCCAAAATGTCAAAATTTGGGAAAAAATATTAATATTTCCGCTATTTTCAATAGAATATCTATAAAAATTCACTTTGTATTTACAAAAATCTCTTAGAGGGACAACGTAGTACCATATCGTCCCTGTGAGAGATTTTGCCAAATTCACAGTAATTTTTCACCTGAAATTCGTCCAAAATGTCAAAATTTGAGAAAAAATATTAATATTTCCGCTATTTTCAATGGAATATGAATACCAAATTAATATTTGTAAAAATCTCTTAGAGGGGCGACACGATCCCAAGGACCGATGATGCCCCATTAATTTTTTATATTATTTTCCCTCCTCTTAGGCATATGAATAAGAAGCACGCACTGTCTCATTAAAAACTCACCCCTTTGGGGACAGTGTATCCATGGAGGCTTATAGTTTTCGGTAAAATTCTACTGATGCAAGGAAACGGAGGTTTCAATCGGAGACACTCGCACAAGCAAGCCTTCAAGTAAGTCATTCGTTTGAGATCCTCCTGAGTCAAGGAAGATCGTCCTGCGCTCGACAAAACGTTATCGATTTCCTCGTAAAGTTTTTTCTGCACTCGTGGATTCTTGGCCAAGTAGTACAAAAGGAAAGCTTGACTGTTGACGGTCTAGAGAGCAAAGAAAAACAATTTTCCAGCTGAAAGTCGATTCTGCCACCAAAATTTCGTTAATAATCGATTGAATTCCATTCGTTGTAGCAATTTATTTACAGCTTGAACTCCCAGCACTATCATGTCCATGAGAAGCGCCGAAATATCGTCCGGATGCATTTTTTGGTTCATCAAAAGTTTTTCCAAAATCGGTAAACTCTCGTCCATTTTATTCTCCTCAATATCACGATCCATAGATGATTTTGCGCTCAATTGATTTTGAGCCTGACGAATGTATTTGTTGATGAGGCTGGAAACAGTTTTTTTTCAATTTTATTTCATTTTATTCCATTTTATTTCATTTTATTTCATTTTATTTCATTTTATTTCATTTTATTTCATTTTATTTCATTTTATTTCATTTTACTTCATGTCATCGTGAAATTCATCAAATTTATCAAACAAAATTAATTCAGGGAAGAAAGAAACGAGAAAAATAAAAAAATAAATAAAAATAAATAAAAATAGGAAAAAAGGAATAAAAAATCACTTGTCGATGGTGTCGCAAGCCTCGAACAGTTTCCTCGAATAAGGGGTTTCGAAAAATCGCCAGACTTGAAAACCCGTTTCGCACTTGCTCAAATAAACATGAGCCTTTGTCAGGGCATCGATGATCGATGTTGTTTCCGATGACGAAGAATTTACAGAATTGGAATCGAGGAAGCCGAGTCTTTTGTTGAACATGAGAATGGAAAAACACTCCATGCCCCATCGTGACAAATGTCTGTCAAAATTTTCAGGCACCTGATAAAACGGAAGCGGAATTATCAAAGTAAAGTGGAACGACAGACTTACACACAATATCTTTAAAAATTTGAAGAAATCAAAACGATTAGACGATTTTTCAAAAAACTCAGATTTTCATAAAATTCGAAAAATCGTAAAATTTTAACCCGTCGACCGATATTCTCCCAATTCAATACCAACCTTCCTATTATCATACTCTATACATAAAAAAATAATTATCAATGAATCTTGAAATTTGCGCAAGTTACAACGGTGACAGATTTTTTTGAAAATTTCAAAATGTCGTAAAATTCGTATTTTTCTAGCAATTCCAACAAAAATCTCAGAGAATCAAGAGATTGTATAGATCAACATCTGTGCGAAACGGGAGCCCTGTAGCTCAAACCGTTCTCGAGTTATAAACGTTTGAAATTTACAGTGTCAGAACATACACACACACACATCCAGACATTTTTTCTAAATACGATTTTTCGATGTTTTGGGAAATTTCAAGCAAATTGATATTGATAACTGAAAAAAAAAAACAGTTTCACCTCCTCATAGCTTCCTCCCTGAGGAAAAAGTTAAAAAATCATACAATGACACACTCACTTCGTCCTGACGATTGCGAATCCTTCGAACTAGCTGAGCAAATTCCTCGCAGGTGGCATCGACGCGAGAAAAATACTTTGACGTTTGCTCGGAAAATGGTTTCTCGAGCTTCGATTTGATCTCCAGCCATTCGTCGCCTTGCCTAATGAAAAATTTCATTCCTACATCGACCCAGAGCTCCTTCATAATTACGAGACAATGAAAAAAATCATTTTGGTCGTTGGAATTAACTCACATGGAAAAAGGACCAGGCAATCTGTGTTTTCTGTGATTGAGACGATAGTGCTGAAGCACATCGATCCCACTACGAACAGGACTCTCGCCCTCTTGCCGAAGGACTTGAGCAACGTGCTCTGGCCTATGAATCATCACAATGTCCCCGACCATCGGCCCATTGATTCTCACGATCGAGCCATACTTGTCGAACAGATATTTCATGGGTACAAAGTTTCTGTTCCAATTTAATTTTCCTGCGTAAATCCAACCAAACGATTAATCAGCTTGGATTTTTATTTTTCTCGCTCGAGGAGCTTCGTCACGAGATTCAGCGATTGGAAACAGTCACTTGCATGTTTCTTTAAATAATCTTTATAGCTTCTTAACCCTCCGGGGATCATGTGATTTTTTATGGCGCCCTGGATCATACGAGTCCTTTTCGTCCTGCCACGTTTATCTCGCGTATTTGGGGAGAAAAAAATGTGAAAAAATTCTGGAATACTCTCCATCGAGTCTACTTCAAAGTTCCATGGTTTTTATAGTCGTCGCATTTGTTTATTTGTAAATAAAATGTTTTGAAAGACAAAATTTAGGAAAAAAAGTTGACGCTCGGGTCAAAAAGACCCATATGATTCGCGGGGGGCTAATCAACTCGATATTTAGTCCTGGCTCAATGAACCAGCGTCCTTTTCGTCCTGCCACTTGTATCTCGCGTATTTGGAGAGAAAAAAATGTGAAAAAATTCTGGAATACTCTCCATTGATTCTACTTCAAACTTTCATAGTTTTTATGGTCGTTGAATTTGTTTATTTAAAAATAAAACGCTTGAAAAACAAGATTTTCGAAGAAAAAGTTTCCCCTCGGGTCAAAAAGACCCATATGCTCCCCGGAGGGTTAATGGCACTTCGACAAATTCGTCGTACCCTGAGTTACATTGTTGATAAGCAAACTGTAAACCAGTTGCGTACCAAAGATGGGCACGTATTTCCAATATTTCTCCCAGATTTTCAGGATCGCCGGTCCAGGAATTTCTTCGAAAGCTAAAGCACTTTTCTCCACCTTCGATTCAGCCCCAGCCCTTGTCTGCTCCTGGACCTCGTACATTTGTGAGGCAATCGTATTTTCGTTCGGCTCGATCATCGGCACGCTCGCCGATCTCGTTCCCATCGGACCATCTTGAAAACAACAATTCTTTGGCTCAATGGAAAATAATATTATTTTGGGAATCGACATAAAAATCGACTTACTCATCAGATCCTCGGGAGAAAAGTCCAAAGGTTTCTGCTTGACTTCTGCGCCTCGGAGGGGCGCCGTACTTTGGGCCAGAAACCTAAACTTCATCGTCGAGCTAATTGCCCCGCGACATTGATGCGCATAACGCGTTAACAACGAACTGTACATTTTTATCGAGTCTTAATTTTTTAATTAAAAATCATAGAGCAACGGGCAACGTCGTTTGTCAGTTTGATTGCCTGTTCAGAATCGTCTCCATGACACACGTGAAGAAAGATCAACAAATGACAATCGTCTCGGGCAAACGAGAGCTCTGAACTTGGCAACTTGGATCCTTTTTTCCCTTCCAGTACACACTGGGTCAATTTGACCCCAAAATTTTTTTGTAGCCGATATGCTTGGCGGTCGAAAAGCTTCGAGTACACACTGGGTCAATTTGACCCGAAACATTTTGTATCACTCATCGTTTTGCCATTTAAATTTNAAAAAAAAAAAATTGCACGTTTGCGGAAATAGGACGATTCGAAAAAGTCCTTGGGTCAGATTGACCCAATATGCCGGGAGCTGTGCACACGAACGTTCATAAAACGCTCAATCAAAAACGTTTCCTTCTTTTTTCTTATTTTCGCGCTAATTAAAAAAAATGCCAGAAGAAAAAAAAAACGTAATTTTGTTTCTGCGTGATCGTTCGACGAATATTTTTTACGAAGCTTCTGGAATAACGTCAAGATCCAACAGGGGGATGCACTTTTTTTTACGGCTACAGAAAATACGAGGAGCTACGATAATTAATGTTTATTTACAATGTCGTTCGATGCGATATAAATTATAAAAGTGTCATGTGTGTATGATACGAATTGGGATTTGTACGTCGTTCCGAATCAAACGTCGACTTGGATCTCTTCGTCGTCATCTTCTTCTTGAGCGCCAACCAATTTTTCGTTTTCTTTCGATCTTTTGCGAGGAGAATCCTGCTGTGTCGAGTCTGGACCACCGGAGGCTGCACCCTCGCCCTCTTTCGTGTGTCGCCACTTCATTCGTCGGTTTTGAAACCAAACCTTGACCTAAT